>JAZGTK010013829.1:0-14085 GCA_036877625.1 Ambastaia sidthimunki | reverse complement strand
TTAAAAAGGTGTGAATGTTTTTCTCTTGCTTTGGCATGGCATTCTCTGCTGGCACTGGAGCAGGTGAAACGTAGGTTATTAGTGACTGCATGCATCGTGACTGTGCCATAAACACAGCAGACGGATAAATCCATAGAGAGATAGATTCAGCTTATCACAAGCCCATAAACTCTTGCTTTAGCCACAGATAAAAAGCTTTTTACTTAAGATCTCTTCTCCATAAAGAAAGTAATATGAGAGTAACTGATGACAGAATTTTCATTGGATTTTTTTAGCTAAATGAGAATAGGAGAAACAACACAGAACTCATTATCACCTTTCAACTGTATTGTATCAAATGCTACTGCTAAATGCATGAAAAGATGAAACCGGTGCAGTAACACAGCAGTTCTGTTTCTGTGTTTTAGTTAAAATCTTATTCTGAGAAGGAGCTTTTACCCTGCAGCCATTTTAAAGCAGAAGAAAATAAAAACCAAAGCACTACGTTTGGTATTTCCCATATGAACTCTCTCAGATGTAACTTTGATTTGACATCTATTGCATTTCACCTTCTTAAATTCCCCTGCTTCTAGTATTTTTATAGCTTTCTCCTCAATCGTACTGTTCCCTGTGAATTCCAGACTAAAATAATGCAATCAGTTTCTAATAACACATCCTCATTATATTTGTTTATTAACTAAGAGGAGCTCACAGGAGACACATGTTGGATTTAACTGCTTTTATTTCTAGCTGCTGCCAGACCACTTGTATTAATCACTCAGAGTGATGAAGAGCATGTTTTAATGATACTGACAGCTGTGGGACTTTGTACTGCATGTGCAACTGGTCAGTGCGTTGTAATATTACCACATTTAAATGCTTTTGATTTCATAACATGATTCCTGAAATGTGTGCAGGTATATTAGACTGTACTTACCTTTGATACCTGATCACTGATCACTGATACCTGTTTGATTTGTGTAATATATGATGCATGTCTCTTCCTCTTGCCACATAGAAATAATGCACTTTTAATGATCACATTTATAAAGTGTCTACTTAGCCATGGTAATGTATGAATTTATTTATTGCTACCGCTTTGTTTGTGCATCACTGCACAATGTATGAAATAGTATGGTGCAAGTCACAAATTGTGAAACTCTGAAACAAACAGGTACACTTTTTGCTATTCCTATCCTGTATGTTTTTGTATCCTGTTGCACCCTGTTCCTAACCTGTTGTGTCTTATCCTATCCTTTATTTTCTTATCCTATCTTTTCTTATCCTATTCCTCTGTATATTATCCTATCCTTTCTTTTCCTATCCTTTCTTTTCTTACCCTATTCCTCTGTATATTATCCTATCCTTTATTTTCCTATCCTTTCTTTTCTTACCCTATTCCTCTGTATATTATCCTATCCTTTATTTTCCTATCCCATCCTATCCTATTCTGTCCTATTTTGTCCTTTGCTGTCCAATTCATCTGTTCTTTATTAAATCAATACTTTAGTCATTTTAATGCTTCCGTTTGTCTCATGTTATGTTATACTGTATATCGAAAAGTATTTCTTACTGTGACGATGAGGCCCTTTTCTTGAAAGTATTTGACCAGGGGGACAGCATTCTGTTTGAAATTAGTCAAGCGACGATCGATGGCTTTAGGGTTGTCATCTGGGCGACCCTGTTGCTCCGCACGCTTCTCCAGACGCTCCTTCAGACGCTGGTTAGAGCAGGCCAGAAACACCACCAGGTCTGGAGTACAGATCTGAAAGGACAGGGCGAGCAGGTGACTGTCTCCTTCACAGACAATGAACAGCAGGCACGTATGTGGTCACCTTCACACAGTCAATATTAAAGTTACTTGACTTTAGATGTGATCTGTAAAGATTTGTAGTTTTGAAGTGCCCCTGTGAGGTTGTTTATCTAAAGCATCTTCAAGTAAGATTCATTTGATCTGTTTTGGCATGTTACATTATAAAGCAAAACACTATGGTTGAGGAGAAAAATCCAACCATACATTAGATGTTATACTTCTATGTATGTTATACATCAGAAGTTCACACATAAAGCCACAGAAAATGAAGACTGAGGATTTTAACCAATGTCACATGTATAACAACATTAAAAGTTGCCACAGTTGCCGAGGGAACACACATACTAATATAGCTGGAATGCCATGTATGTGGGATAAATGTGTCTGCCAAATGCATAAATGTAAAATGTAAAGTAAATGGTTCCAATGACAAAGTTAACTAAACAATTGTCAAAGACTATATTATTAAAGACTTAGAAATATTAAAGACACATACATCCGTCATTTAAACACACACACATGCAAACAATAAAGTGATTTTCTGAAGTCTAACAGTATTTTCTTTACACACACACACACGCGCACACACACACACACTCACACACACACACACACACACACACACATCCCTTTCAGCTTTGCCGAAAGAGCATTTATTCGCTTGTAGCATTCTTATTAGTCCTGATATGTCACAGATCCTGTGTGTATCTGCCCAAACAGCATGTCAAGTTTGGGCAACATCTTGGGTAACATCTTTGGGCAACATCAACATCTTGGGTTTTGTCTTGTCTATGTGACAGTGGCAGCAGAACTACATAGATTTTATGTGCATTAAGTGTTAGGTACATTGTGACCATAAAAGGCAGATATTTGCCCTGAATCCTGTAACCAGTTGCCTGATGAGAAGCCTTTTGGGAATGTGTATTTAATCAGTCACCCACTGGGGAAAAACCTAGAAATGTCAGTTCAAAAAAGCCGGAAAGCTTGAAACACACCAGAAAATCATGCTGATTATCTCAACAGAAGCTTGGCAGGCGAAATGTCAGTGTAAGCTAAGATACTGACATGAATTTTGTCCATTTTAGAACTGGGATCTGTTCCTGACATTCACTCCAAATGTATGCTATCAGCCATTTCTTTACTCTGACACGATGTTTTCTAACTGTCTGTTAGTGGGTTGTTTAAAGAAATGTCATTAAATGTTCTCCAAACCCATGTGGCCTTTTTCAGTTTCAAAACTAGCAGCCCATACATGAAACACCAGATGTTTTTGAGTCTCACTTTAGTATTGTATTTAAACTTAACATATGGCTTCAGAAAACTAAGACTCATTTTGTTTAGAGCTTGTGGGGCTGTCAGTGTACTGCATGTTTTCAGTGAACATATTGAAACATTTATACCTTCATTAAAAGCTTTAATTCACAATAGTACACTTTACAGTTCATTTGAGGTATATATTTAAAGGTAGGGTAGGCAATTTTAAGACTAGCAATAGCAAGCTAGGTTTAAGATAGTCAGATCCCACCCTCTCTTCAGAGTGCTATACAAAGCCATGCCTCCTCCAGAAGTGTGCAGTGGTATGCAAATACATAGTTTGACAGTCAACAAGGAAATCCAATCATTGCATTCGGTCCTGTACCTTCTACGTAAAATAAATGAATATTTAAATATATGACTTAGTGACTTTATTAGTGATTTCTATCAGGATGTGAAAAAACTTTCAACCAGTATAAGAAAAAATTATGAGTATGATCATATTTTGTATAATAATTATAATTATAAAAATATATAGTATTTATTTTAGTAAATACTGTCTACCCTGCATTTAAAACATCCATGCACTGCCTAGGAATCAAACCCATTGTCACCTGCTGAGCTAAAGTAACACAATGTTAAGATGAGTGAAGGATGCTGGAATATTCATTTTTCATAATCCATATGGACAAATTCTTAAAATGAACTAATGGTATTGTGTGCCATTAACATCTGAATCATAATCAAAGCAATCCCAAAGCAAATATTTACACTAATTTGCTGGTTTAGTTAATTTGCAGTAAGCATAATATAAAGCCTCAGTGTGGCCCTGCACACATTTTATATAAATGATAAACATATGAATCAACTCACAAAACAGCACAAAGCTCAAACTAAATGACAGTATTCAAACTGTCAGGTGATTTTAGACGGCACATCAGGGAAGAAGCTTTATGAGGCCCTGTGGGATGTTGTGAATTGAGGATAAAATGGTGCTATGTCTCAAAGGATTGTCTGAAAATATCTGGCATGTTGTTTTAAGGGGAATTACTCCTAAAAGACCCCAGAGAGCCCCTGCCAGTTATACCTCCCAATGTGTACTGCGCCACAAAAACTGACAATCTATATAACCATAATCACAACCCTGTGATACACATGTATGTCCTCCATTTCTCACTAGGCTCTCTGATGTATTAGCGTTCTATTAATCTTTTAAATCTATAAATAGGGCTCTGTTTTTCCATCATTTATCCTGTCTGTCTCCATGTATTTTTTTTACATTCTGGTCCATTAATATCATGCTTCTGTGAATTCCTTTCCTTTTTATTTTTGTGTTGCACTCACCCTATAAAACTTGCTTTGCCCCATTTAAAGGGGATAGTTCAACCAAAAATGATCTTAATTTATTTATTTTTTTGTAAAACTAGGCTACATTGTTTAATGGCTGCAATAGTGATTGTTTGAATTTTGTATTTTTGTTTTCCACAGAATGAAAAAACATGAGTGTAAGTAAATAATGACAAAATGTGGGTGATTTATTCCATGAGGTCTTGACTCAAGTAATTTTAAAGCACCTCAGTCAAACCATTGTGCTATTTGCCAACTGCACTCAGACAACAGCTCATCCAACAACCTCAGGCTTATAACACCACATTAACAAAGACCCTTTAGTGCCAAAATAGAAAACAAACATAAGCTCACTTTCATTAATTTGACAGTAAAAGCCACATCAACGTCAACAAAAAGACCCTGATTTATTATTAGAAATTGAGTTATTTAATTAATTGGGTTACATCAGTGTTTAGGCTGAAGCTAGTCTCGCATAGCTAGACCTAATGCCTAATTGGCTAAGAAACGCATAAGAAGGTGTTTGACCGACATGTAAAATAACCCAGCACAAGCTTTATTCAGCGTCATCTTTCCCAGACATCCTGTACAATTTAACCAATCAGATGACGACTTTGAATGTCTGAGATGTTTCCAGTAAATTGTTCCGTATGCATCAGACTAACAGTCCATGGGTGTGACCTCTGAGGCTAAAACTAGGCTGAAGCTAGGCTAGACTAGCTCTTAGCTGAGTGCATGCACACTCATTTTCATCTCACTTGAAGCAGATAAGTAAAACTGGTAACAACAGCACACTTTTTTTCAACAAGCCATTCTATTTAAAGTGCCATTTATGTTTATAGAACAAATTGTGCTGGTGAATTTAAAAATTTGCTCAGGTCTATATCCAGTACAGCCACTCTCCTGAACCACTCAACACATTTATAGATTTCACAGTCAGACTGTGTCTGCCACTGGCATACTGGAATAATATTTAGTTGACATTTGAACAGGCTGGGAGATGGTGTGCTCCCAGTCGAGGTATTTTGTAATCCTGTAATGATCGCTGGTAAGCTGTGCTCTGATCCCCTCTTATTTTGCGCTCGCCTCATAATTGGGTTTTAAATCCCTTAAATTCTGCTATTCTGTGAGAGTCAAAGCTAATTTAGTTACTGAGGGTAGCACTGCTGGCACTGTTATCGGTTGCCTGGTCACCAAACACACTGTTAAATAACAGACCGGGGCCTGTTCAAACTATATCATCGCCTGTATGGGTAAATTTACTGCCTCCTCTAATCTGGTTTCATTGTATTCACACTGGTTTCAATAAATCTGAACTAATCTCACACACTTTATTTCTATTGATTCATACATTGGTTCCTCAAAGCTTTGTGTTGTAGCAGGAACAAATGAAGAAATTGGTTTTAGTTTTTTAATGTGCTCAGTAAAGTGTGCTGAGTGTATGACTGTCTTTGAAATTACTTCTCAATGTCAAGTCATTTTGTGATGCCTAGTTAACTGTAAGAATTAATTATAGGTAATTGTTAAGTTTGAATAGTGTAGTAGGTATTATAGGACTTATCAGAATAAGCCTAAATTACACTTAAAGCATAAAGTTATAGTGATTATAAATGACTATTTCAATAAATACAGTATGTTTTTAGAAATAACTGAGTTATTTCTAAGTTCTCATTTTCATAAGAACATTTTTCCAATATTATTAAGCCATATCTCAGAGTCTGCGAATGTGGAATGATGTATGGTGATAAACAAATCTACGTTACCATGGTTACCTGTTTCCAAAGCAAAAATGGAGAGAAATATGCAATTCATTTAGCCCTATATGGAAGAGAAACACTCCTAAAAGTTGTTTATACCCCTTTTTACCAAAAGCTGTATTTGTTTAACAGTTTTATGAAGAAAGAAGCAAAAATCTGTGGCAAAATGACAATACAAGTCACCTGTGGAATCACACATCTAAATGTGTGTAGGCCTTATTGTACGGTTATTAATACCATAAAATAAATACTAAATCTCCCTCACCAGCGTGACAATCACCAACTGTCTGTTAGACAGAATTTTTAAAACACTAAAAATCATGTTTTAAATATAAATAAAAAAAAATACAATTTATGACAGATCATGTAATTCTTGTGGTAGGCTAATGATCCAAGACAATTATCCATTGACAGTGATTTTCATGTCAGGCCTGTAAACCGCAGAGATCATTCTGGAATAAGAACACAAATCAGACAGGTTCCAATGCTGATCCACTGATGCTGTGTTGTGAGACTGCTCTGCGCTCTTCCAGAAGGCTTGTGAGTTGCACTTTTTTTTTCTTTTGGCACGCCTTCACTCACAAATCCTCTGACTGCTTGTGCCGACACCCCCAGAACGGCAGAGGAACAGAGAACAAGGACACAGGGGATGCTGCCCCTGAATCTGGGTCCCTATTAAACTGCCACAGCCAGCAGACCGAAATAAACTAATTACCGTAACAGTGAAGCGGAGCCGTTGTCATATACAGGGACGTGCCATATCGAAGCTTGTATCATGTAAACAGGGTAGAAAATTAACTTATGCGTCCACCACACACAGTGGCTGGTAAATGGCTGATTTTATCAGCTCCTCAGATGCTTTTATGAATTTAAACATAGGACTTGCTATATACTGTGGCTCTACAAAGCAAAACAGTTTTTTAAAAGTGTTTAGTTATGAGCCTAGTATCATTTGTTTGTAGATGCTACCTGCTTTGATATTTGGTTATCACATGGCACGCATAGGCGACTGTCTGTTAGACTTAACAAACAAACTGGTCCAAAAACTGAAAATTAATGCATTGTGTAAGAAATAATTTATGACAGACGTGAATTTACGAAGGTGGCAGCCTAACGAGGCGGCAACATGGATACTTTGTTATGTGGTACAATGACATACACTTGCTGTGGCTCAGTGTTTTAAATGCTTTCCAGCCACAAGTGTGTTTCTCACAGCTGTCTGCCTACATTAAAGCACCTCTTAGATAACTGGTGTGAAATGGAAGGCGCGGAAGAAGCGGCGGGAGAAACAGACAGCTGAGGAGAGACGGAGGCGTATCTGATCCTCACTCATAAAATTTAACTGCATGTGTATACAGAACGAACTTTGTGTTCAAATCATTTGCAGGAATCTGCAGTATGTGACATTTGCAGCTGGTTACTTCCACCATTTTAAAACCTGGGCGAACAATCTTATGTTTATGTAAAATTTAAAGGTTAATTTAAGACAGGTAGCTGGTGAAATTGAGAGTAACCGGGCAGCCAGGCTTTGAGTTAGATGTAATAATAAATGTACTCCAGTTCTTCTGAGCTGCTGT
Organism: Ambastaia sidthimunki; assembly: GCA_036877625.1. NCBI lineage: Eukaryota > Metazoa > Chordata > Actinopteri > Cypriniformes > Botiidae > Ambastaia > Ambastaia sidthimunki. Next base: position 6,358 of record JAZGTK010013829.1, on the reverse strand, counting down.
CAAACTGGAAACAGTAAAGGCTTGTGGGAGACAGCTAATTAGTCATGATGAAACATGAAGGCAAACAGACTATCGTTTGGAGATAAATGTTCATTATAACCCGCAAACCACTGGACAACCGTCAAAGATTTCCTCTGTGAGGCTAATGCTAGCTCTTATTTGACAGACTTACAGACAATAATATACACCTGTCAGGGATGGTACTTGAATCTCAGCTCTTGAAATATAACATGAGGGCTGTCAAAAGTTTCCTGTCAAAACACTGCAAAAGAAAAGCTTCAAGTATTGGTTTGATTTCTGACATTTATTTCCGGTTTGGTTCGCTCATGCGGGTGCAAATCAACAGAGCGAAAAATCTTCGCTCCCCACCTAACTTCTCCCTTCACAGGTTGCCAAAAGCATCTTGCTGTTTTGTCAAGGCAGAGATATTGATGAGGGCCAGTCTGTGATCTGTGATCACTTCCCATGGACGCACCCTACACAAATGTCAACCGCTAAACCTGTGGAACATTTATCCTTACACCTTTCCCAACTTGCTATTGAGTCTCTCTTAAAAGGTGATGAACACTTTGGTAAGGTAAACACAGTACCATCAGCCCTGCCTTCACAACTGTATTATCCACTTACAAAATTACCCACTCAACCTTGACAATCTGGTCTATTAGCTATGTCAAATCTGACATGTTATATTGCATCTTCAGTGCTGCCGTGCTTTTAAACGTGCTGCTAACATAAACAGCTAATCCTAAATGTGATCATAAAGAGTTCAATTAACTTATGCTTCTGTGATAATTCGTGCCATTGCAGGCTGCAGCCTGGACAGACGTGACAGGTCTATAGAAACCAATATTCATAGACCGAATGATAACCTGTGATTTCTAATACACATTTATATCTATACAGTACATACGGTGACGTTTAATATTCTAAACAAAATTAGATTGTGCTTATCTGTATAAAACCAAACTTCTACTTATTGGTGTTGTTATGCAGTTGCTATGGTGTTCTGAATGGTCACACGCATTGCTGTGCAGTTGCTGTAGTTTCCTGGGGGTTGCTAGTGTGTTGCTAAGGTGTTCTGAGTGGTTGCTAGGTGAAGGTTAAAAGAGCCCGTCCACAAATCCCTGTGATATTCTGATCTTCAGATATGACCAAAGTTTAATAACCCTCAAGGTCTGGGGTTTGCTCAAATCCCTAACCTTATAAGCAATAATAGTAGTGTTTGTTTTAGCAACTGCAATAATAAAATCCACTCACCTGGTCCTCAAAAGAGAGAGCTTGTCCCACATCCCGAGGGAAACCGTCTATAACTATACCACTGGCATCTGGAATCTTCATGATCTTCTGCTTGATTTCAGTGATGGTTGTTTCCTAATGGGAAAGAAGAAAAACACTCGGGTCTAAATCATGCACTCTATTCATAAAGATTTAATAAAATACTTATCACATACAAATCAGACTCTGATTGCTTTAATAGTAGTCGAGTGTGCACCCACCCTATTATAAACCCTATTACTGTAAGCCATTGGCTCCTCATGGGCTGAGTATCTGCAGAGTAAATGTGCTTTGTAATTCCGAGTTATTTTAAACGGCACATTACATTAGTTTGGATAAAAGTGTGGTGTCATATAGTAGCTGAGGTCATAATTTACAATCATTTCATAATTCATACACAATATATTATCATGCCAGCAAATATCTTTGTATTTTATTCTTTTTATTCAGTGTAATTGAGGAGTGTAGTGCATATTTAACATTCCCAAGCGCCGAAGGCAGAAAATCTTTAAGCGAAACAAATCTAATGCTGTGGATGGCATCTTTTACAACAGACAATAAAAGACTGAGCTAAAAATAACTCTTACATCAGTCATCATTTGTCGCCAAGTTCGGAATGCAATTTATACAACCAATGTTGTTTTTACCATTTTTAACACAGGCTGGATCTAGTCAGATTGATGTTCCAAACAGAAGACATGTTTAAAATGCATGGAGTCCCTTCTACAAGCCACAAAACACTGTTATGCTTGTTTCACATGCAAAACTTCAAATGTCCAAAGCTGTTTACTGTACAGTATGTTTTTTGAGCAAGCTGATGATACAATAAATACAAGGAGAGCACTGGATACAAATTCAGCTTTCCTAAACCAAAACATTCTTTAGATTCAGTCAGCAGTCCTGTGGTAGTTGTTATAAACACTAACACAAAATTAAATAAACAATGAACAGTCAATAAACTCACTAGAAAGAAAATGTAGCTTTTGCTAGGTTAGCATTTTTACTGCACATTGAATGTTTTGTTTCAATGATCAGTAAATATTGTATTTCTCAAAATATTACACTTTTTTAAAGCTGCAGTTCGTAACTTCACTATCTGTAAAAACAAACTATCTGTAAAAACAAACTACAAATGCTCCACCATTCTTAGTACCCACACATGTGATATAGTAGAAATGTTTTCTTCTTTTTGTTTACAGACATGACATAATCACACAAAATGAAGTAAAACTGACATGTCCTGTGAAACTGGACCAGACAGCTCTAAATATAAATCATTTTGAACTCTGCACTGTTATGTACTGATACTTATACTGTATTTTTGCTTAGTTTTAAACCAATAAAGTTATGGGTTACAGCTTTAATGGATACACCTTTGGTACAGGTATATTTCCCAACACTGACACTTCTTGACCCGTATGTTACCTTTAAGTATTTACAGTCTGAAAAATTGTCTCCTTTGTCACCCTAATCTAGTAAATCGTTAGTAGAAAGTGGCTTTATTACTCTGGCAGTATTAGGAGGTTGGGCATGACCTGGGACTTAGTATAGAGGGCCTTTAATGCAGCTAAGGATTAAATGTCTTGGGTTGGTCATTTTATCCCCTAGTCAATAATCTTTACAGATAGATGGCCTCTTTTTAAAATGTACAAAGCAGTTTAGAAGTGCTTTAGGGAATCAAGAGCCAGCAGGGGGTTTTATCTTCTGCCTCGCTTTTAAACCTCCTCCCCAAACTACACTGCCCTCATTTCCAGCCCCATGCTTCTGCGCTCAGCTCTCGCGTGGAACGTTAACATGAAGGAAAGAGTGTGTAAGTGCATTGGAAATTAAGGAATTTATTAAAATGGTGGGGAATAAGGAGCTTTAATTATTGTTAAGTCTAGGAACAGACTGAGAAAAATATTCAAACATAGCTTGTCATCGCAGTCACAGTTACTATTTTCTTAAAGTATGAAACAAGATCAGCAAAAAGCTATTTTTGGACCTTTCTCACAGCATTATAAGATGGTAGGCTTTTGTGTGTATATTAGCACTGTGTTCGCACAGAGAACCATTGATTTTGGGACAGCATGAATGAGTCATCTTTTGATGTAAGTGACAAATAGTAGTACTATTCAAAACAAGAATCTTTAAGTTTGTTCACGCATTTTTAAATGTGTGCGGTACAGTAACATCAGAGCAGCAATATATGCTTCATAGAATTTCTCTGTTATACATGTTAAAAACTGTGTCCAACTACTGGCCATTTACAATATTTCTATTTATATTAAATATAAAAATATATTTAAATAAGTGAAAGAAATCCAATGTACTATATCGGAGATTGACCCTTTACTAACACTTAATTCTACATACCTGTGGTGCCAGTTCCCCATTGGTGATGATCCTGGCAATCAGACTCCACTTCCTGTTACTGGTGGCATTATGGATCATCTTCTTCCTGAGCAGCTCTCCCACCGACACATATTCAAAGCCATAGCGCTCAGCGATCTTCAGACACTGTGTGCCTTTCCCACTGCCTGGACCACCTGTGACAGTAAATGAAGCCAAATGCTTAATGCAATGGAATGGTTGATCAAACTCACTCTTAAAGTGGTTTTAAACTAATTCTACTCATGCCAACCAAAAGTGGGTGGTGTCAACTGTATGCTGTACATCTGTATTATGCAAAATCAAAGAACCTCACTGTTTCTCACTGCCAATAATTTATTGTTTGTGTGAGACAGGGAAAAGAACAAATAAATTAATACTAATTATGGCAACTGGTAACTCTGCCCTCTCCAATGTGGAATATGTTACTGTCACTAGTTTGGCCATTAAACTAGTAAAATTGTATTGTATATATATCGTCCATCTGCCTGTTGTCTGTTATCCGTTTTAGCCATTAAAAAATTTGGTCGATCACAATAACAAAAAGTAGGAAACCCCTGAACAATTTCATAAGCCACAAAAACGCAAATCAAAGATGGAAAATCGTTTCTGAGATACAGGTATTATCTTAATAAGATTAAACTGCATGTAGGTGGTAGTTGATGGCATATGCATGTTCATTTGCTTGTAGGTAACATTTAGCACTGATAAGGTGTTTCCCTTAAGAATGAAATCAACACATCAGTCAACCTAAAGAGAAATTCATACTGTTCAAGGAAGTCTGATAAAGCAGGAGGGAACTATCAGATATTTCAATCTGAGCTATTAGCATCCCTACAATACTATGGCACTGTTTACACCTGGTATTAACATCTGTCTCCGGTGATCTGATCACATACTCAGCTGGGACACACAACCATTTACACCAGGTATCAACATGTCTCAGTTACGATCACCTGTCAGTAAAGCACAGAAAAACTGCCACACTGTTGCTTTCAAATATAGCTTGAATTTTCTTGAATTTTAATTTTGTTTAGACGTTTCTTTATCAGCTGCATTCAGATGTGTGTGCTCAGATGTGTGGTCTGTGTCACTGCATATATTTTTAAATCTGTAGGTGTTTATTCTACCTGCATGTAACTGGAAAAGTCTGAAATCCTTTTTTTAAAGTCAGGCTTGATTGATAGATTGTCTAGAACATACTGGGACAGATCAGTATTTACACTACAAATGTGATATTGTCACCTCCAAATGTGATTTATATAACAGAATCACAAAAGATTAAGGAGCCTATTTATGCTGTATTTAGGACTGACAACTTCACTGATATTAATACAGTACCTGGTGTAAACAAGACCTATAATTCATAATTTACATTTCTATTTGTGTTATTCTGTCATTTGTTTATTTGAGCATTGTCATTTTATTACATGTATTTATACAAATTCTATCTCAAATACTAGTGTTTTTCTCTCCAGCACAGATATGTGTGAATGCTGAGGTTCATGCCATTAGCCCTTTATCTATGATAAAAAAACCCACTGGTCTTACCTATGATGAGGATGACTTTGGGTCTGGGTCTGGAAGGGTCAAACACTTCATACTCCTCTATGAGCTCCGCTGTCTCAGACAAATCCGAGTCACTCTCAATGGAGAACTGGTTGATTGGTGGGAGGCGCTCGTACCTCCGATAGGGGAAGTTTGGGCTGTCTGGGAGAACTGCATGAATGAATGGAAATACTTCAGTTAGTCGTGAGAGCTTCTGATCCTCACATCTATTTGCAACAAGCTGTCAACAAAACCCTTGACTATCTTTCACAGGAATCACTGAAAAGTTGGGAAAGTCTCATTTTATTAAAGGAACAGTTCACCCAGAAATAATAATTCTGTCATTATTCTGTCATCACAATTCTGTCATCATCCTCATGATTTCTGTCTTTTGTGGAACCAAAAAGGAGTTACACTGCTCTCTTCTAGGCAATGAAAGTGAATGATGACTATGGCTGACTAGCAAGATTTTAATATTTTTAAAATATATATTTAGATTTCAGCTCACACAAGACCTGGGGGCTACTGTTAATTATATTCTGATAATTTCTGATACTTTTTGGGGTTTTTTTTGTCTGCTTTGGAGCTTAACCACAAATTTTCCATTTTTAGGTGAACTGTTCTTTTGTTCCTGAGTCTAATTGTATATAATTAGAAGAATAGGTTTTGTTTAGAGGGCAAACTGACTATGTTTTACTGTAAAGGCACTTTGCAGTTATTTGCCTTTTTGCATAGCAAGCAGGGATGAATAATGCTACCCTGAGAAAATGACAGAAAACCCCCCACTGATGAATGTCATGGTCTAACAAGATCAGAATAATGAACAACAAGCCTGCTATGTCTGATACAACAAAACAGTAGTTTGTTACCATTCTGATTTGCATAAACTAGCGTTGCTTTCTAACTGAAATTTTATTAGCTGTTGGGAGCATCTCACTGTGTACTGTTTTCTCAACTCACCGTTTCGGAAAAATGATCGACGTGATTGCCCACCATTGAGTGGTGGTAAAGGCTTCTTCTCCTGCCCAACGAATGTATCCCATCGGACTTTGTCCGTTCCACCCAGTTCCCTCACCTTCTTAAGACAGATCTCCAGATAGTCTATGGGGTCATCTGGTCGGTAATACATCAGGCCAGTCAGGAGACTCTAGGAAAACAGTACCAG
>JAZGTK010013828.1:0-14085 GCA_036877625.1 Ambastaia sidthimunki | reverse complement strand
CGCATGCGAAAGCGAAAACGCAAACGATAATGAAATATTTGCATTATGGCACAATTTATGCGTCCACATATGTAAAAAGCAATTGCAAATACAATTTGCAATTTCTTTTGAAAAGTGTCCGGAAGATCACTCCATACACACACACACACACACACACACACACACACACACACACACACACACACACACACACACATATATATATATTACGAATATTGCAGTGGAAGTCATCCTGTGATTTTCATGTATTTCTTTCAGTCAGAGTCCTTCTGACTTCCGAACTTATGTTTACATGTCAATCTGTGTATCACAGAATATCAGTCATTGTGTAACTAACCTGTTTATATTTAAAATTTATATTTAACCTGTCTTTATATCTACTTTACTTCTTAAATGGCTCAGTCAATTTAATGGAAAATAAACTACACTACAAATTTAGTAGTACACAACTAGTTTATTAAAGGGGTAGTTCACCCCCCAAAAAAATGTTTGCATCATAATTGTTCCTCAGAAGTGAAGTCACAGGTTTGGAATGAGGGTGAGTAAATGAATTTGAAAAGAATTTGCATTTCATTTTATATAATAAGAATGTATCACAGAAAAACCAAAATTTTGCCACGCAAATAGATTTTTTTTTTGTAAACGGTTACGGTTTTGTATATGTTAAAAGTTAAATATAATGTTATACTTTACAGTTAAACATGCCAAAATTTTCAAAGCATTTTAGAACATACCTGTCAACGCCTTGGTTTTATGAGAGAGAATGAAAATGTTGAGCAGAACAATTTTCCAAACACAGGCCATTTGGGAGATTCACCTGAACAGGTTGTGACAGATTCAGGCAGTCTGGTGTATGTGCTGCTAACTTACACAGTCCACAGCTCTTCATACCATAACAGATAAGATAAACTGGCTGAATTATCTGTTCCACAGCTGCCTGCAATTTAATATGTAGCCAATATACTATTTCAGTCTGCTGCTATTTTGAGAGTGACTTGATGTGATTGTCAATGTTCATAATGGCTCACTTATTAAAATAATACTAAATGCTGAATAATAGATTTGAAACAATAATATTAAAAGGAAAAAATAAATGTGTCTCCATCATTTATTGGAGTGTTGTTTGATTCTGTTCTTCCTACAATCTGACTGTTTTCAGAAATCACACAGTACATGAAACTAAATTAGGAACTGCTCTTCTGATAATTGGGATAGTATTTAACATATAATAAATATATATTTTTAAAGGATATACTAAATAAAAATATGCATTTAAGTCCAATCGTAATTTTAATATATATTTTTAAAAGTTATACTAAATAAAAATATGCATTTAAGTTCAATCGTAATTTTAATATATATTTTTAAAAGTTATACTAAATAAAAATATGCATTTAAGTCCAATCGTAATTATATACTGTATATAGAGAAAATAGCAGGGCAGTGTCGTCTGCTCGATCACAAAGTCAGTGTTCTCAAAGAACTTCCTGTTTTTTCTCTACTGTTTGCTGTATGCTGACAGTGCCCTTTGCACCTCTCATAAACATTTTGTCATTGTGCCTCTACATACAGGCTGTCTGAAGTAATCATTAACCTATCATACCTACCACGGTTTTAGAGATATAAAACAAAAAAACATAAATTAGAAAAATTATCAGACAAGTTCAACAAAATTTATGGTATTATTGGAAATAGTACGTGTAATTTTTACCGGACAAAAATATGAGGGATTTGCAATAACACCATAAAATACACAAGGCACAAAAAATACATACACATAATATACACAATACAAATGTCTGAACATTACACAATGTAAGAAAATGAAAGACAACTGAGAAAGAAATAAAAAAGTAGAGGCTATAGGACAATAATTATATTGGATTTAGGATCAATAATAACAATTTACAGAACCCTAAGCTAAGTATATGTGACCCGATCTAGCAAAATGAGTCGGATGTCACAAATAGTCAAAGCCTAGTCAAAGAATAGTTTTAAAGATATACCCATTTGAAATATGGTCGTCTACCCTCTTTTTCAAATTGAAACCTGAGAAAATCGTTTAAAGTTTTTTGCCCGTTTTTTGTTGATATCTTTAAAAATCCATTCTATTTAAATGTATAAACTATTGTTTTACAGCTTAATTTGAAAATACAACTGCAACACATTTGGCGTTTAGACCCTAATTATCCACAGCGATCTCCATAAACCTTAACATGAACTACAAATGACTTCTAAACAACAATAAAATATGCTCACCATGCTGGGATCAGGAAAGAATAAAAATGTAAAGCAATTTGGATGTTACTTGATCGTTTAAAGTCTTAACAATAAATCTTGTTAAGATTGTTTTCATGGTTTAATTGTTTTCGGGTTGTTTTCACCAGATGGGTGAAACTAATGCATTATCATTTGTTTCACAACCCTAAATGCATTATCTTTTGTTTCACAACCCTAAATACATAAACAAAGCAACCTATATATCATATTTAGTTACTGTTTATTTTAAATATACATTCACAACACATGTACATTTCTAGAGTATTGTTTTCTTTCAAAAAACCTTTCCAATAATCAATACAGTTTTAATCTTACAACTTTAAAGAAGCATTTTAACTAAAAAATTAAGTTGTCATAATATACAATACACAATATATACAATATATATTGTCATTTTGTTTCACAAAAGGTTTTCCTGCAGGTTTGGAAAAACATCAATGTTAAATGGCAGAACTACTTCACACAGTCACTCTGTACAGAAAAATATGTATTTTGTTTTCTTTTGCATTTAACATTTTTGAAGTCAAGCAAGTTTATTGCTCTTGCAATATTTAGTTGTTTGTCCCCAAGTTACTGAATGCATTTTATTCTGCAGGTTCAGTTTGAGTCTGGTCTGCTGTAGCATTCTTATGACTGGAGTTACTGTCTGTACAGGCTGATACAGGTTAAGGGCAACATCTGTTTATGTCCTCAGCTGGGTCTTACAGAAGAAAATAAAGATCATACCTATACACATACCTATTACCAGGGCCAGACTGGGACACAATTTTAAGCCGGGAAATCTGACACCCACCCAGGCCATCCTATGCACCCAAACAAATTTAGAAACCATACAACCGTATTTTTTTCCTCTAAATTAAATTTATTGCACAGCATGACCATCATAATAAAACATTAACCTTGAAGTAAAGCAGATCTTATATCAGATCAAGTCTGCACAGAGCATTAAACCAAGTATTTATAAGTCCAAAGCTGCTATTTCCTCTCTACTTCTTACTCATAAATGTACTCTAACTGCAGAAGAGAGGTTTAACAAAACTTTCATCTTAGAAGGTCAGCAGATTACGCAAGACTTTGCTGCTCTCAGCAACTTTGTCAATTATATTGTCATTATAAAATCCAACAAGTATCTCCCTCTCAGTGGACATTAACATAAAGGCCTCAAGGTGCTCCTGATTAATTGAGGTCCTAAGTCTGTTCTTCACAAGCTCCAATGTGGAGAAGCTTCTTTTACAGGCTACTTGTGTCACAGACAATGTCCTTTATCTGTGTCACGAACTACATTTCCCATAAGCCCCGTACCTGGGCCACGCCCCTCACAGGTGTTAACCATTATTCATCAAAGACTGTATAAATACTCTCTGTGAACTTTCTATCAGGGGGCGAAGTCTTGTTTTGCCCCGGTGAACAATTCTAAGTGTTTTCTCCATGTGTATCATCCCTGTGTATCATCCCCCCCTTGCTGCCTGCCCTGATTATCTGCCTGTTTACTGACTACGAGTTTGGATTACCTTTTACACTGTTGTTTGCTGGTTTTGACCCTTGCCTGTTTTGACTACGATTAATAAAGTGTTTGCATATGGATCCGCAGTCTCTGGACTCTTCGTTACAGAAGACTTCGCCAACCATGGATCCAGGAGCACTGGCTTCTCTGCATATGGAGCTAACATCGCATGCTAACGCCCTAGCGATTCAGCAAGGAGAAATCGATCGTTTGGTTACCATAACCGAGGGACTCGCTGAAGCTGTGCAATCGCTCCATACCGCAGGTAATCCAATAGCTTACCCACTGTGGCTCGAGAACCCACCTGCTCAAACTCCAGGCCCATTTTTCGACCGGGAGCATATGAACCGTTTACTGGCCATGACAGGAGTCCTACGCCGCCTTCGACGCCCTCATGGCTCTGCGCAGCTCCCGGCCGACGTTCCCAGTGCCCGAGCCCGTCCCGGTGGTCCCAGTGCCCAAGCCCGTCCCGGTGGTCCCAGTGCCCGAGCCCGTCCCTGTGGTCCCAGTGCCCAAGACCCGTCCCGGTGGTCCCAGTGCCTGAGCCCGTTCTGGTGGTCCCCGAGCCCGTTCCGGAGGTTCCTGAGGCAGAGGTCAACCAAGCATCACCAGATCGGAGGCAGGAGCAAATGTCTGAGCTGACGGTGGATAACGTGGAGGAGGGAAGCTGTGCTCGCCACGAAAACACTGAGGGTGAGCTCCCACCGGTGTCTGACAATTTTGTTTTGCAGACACCGGCCACGCCGCTGCCATCAGCCGTCATGCCCTCCGCTCACCCTCAGGACAACACCTGCGYGGTGGCTGAGCTGCAGTCCTTCCAGCCTCTACCAGCGCCGTGGCCGGGGGATCCCTTTGCTTCTCCTCCAATCCGAGAATCCTGGTCTCTGCCTCAGCCCATCTTTGAGAGAAGTTTTTGATCATCCTGCGGAGGGAAAGAGCCCTGGAGAGCAGTTACTGGTGCTCGTCCAAGGAAAAGAGTCAGCAGCAGAGTATCCCCTCAAATTTCGCACTCTAGCCACCCAGACCGGGGTGGACTGAGGATGCCTTAAAACTGCTTTTCCGCTGAGGACTTAACGATCAACTTTAGACCAAACTAGCCTGTCATGATGAGGGGAAAACTCTCGCTCAATTCATTGAACTCTCGATATACCTAGACAATCTGATCGTTCACGACGTCTGCCTACCATGCACCAAAAACCTCTCCATTATTCCATTGAACGTATGCAATTGGGAAAAACTCACCTCACCCCTGAAGAACGAAAGCATCGAAAAGACAATCAATTGTGTTTTTACTGTGGTCAGGCGGGTCATCAAAGATCAAACTGTCCAGTTCATCCATCATCTCACAGACCTGTGGTAAGTAATATGAAATCCACAAATACCATGGAAATCCCTGTCATTCTTGTGAATAATGATATGTCTGTCACCACCAAGGCGCTCATTGACTCTGAGCTAACCCCATGCTCTTCTTCTCTCACCGTAGAGGCAGTAGATGGTCATGCCATTGGACCTGGAAAAGCTGTACAAATCACTGCGCAACTAGAATTACAAATTGGTGCATTACATTATAAAAATATTCAATTCTATGTCATCTCCACAGTTAGTCACGATCTGATCTTGGGGTCTGCACAATCCAGTAATATCATGGCGGGAGGCAAAGATCCTGAAGTGGGATTCCTCGTGTCTTTAACGATGTCTGAAAAAGGTAACCAGAACGACTCACCTTTCTAAATCACCTGAGAGCCAAGTCACTTCTGATACATCAATCCTATCTGAATATCAAATTCTTTTGGAAGCATTTGATAAAGTTAAAGCAGCCCAACTCCCCGCTCATCGAGCTACAGACTATGCCATTGATTTGGTCCCTGGTTCCACCCCACCTCGAGGAAGGATTTTTCCCCTATCTCAGCCCGAATCTGCTGCCATGAAAAGCTACATTGAGGAGGAGTTAGCTAAGGGGTTAATTCGTCCGTCAAACTCACCAGCTTCTGCGGGGTTCTTCTTTGTCAAGAAAAAAGATGGCGGTCTCCGACCTTGTATTGATTATCGTGCCTTAAATGACATCACTATCAAGTACAGATATCCATTACCCTTAGTCCCGGCTGCCCTAGAACAACTGAGACAAGCAAAATACTACACCAAACTAGATCTGCGCAATATCATCTGTATGCTAAGGAGGAGAAGTGTGAGTTCCATACAACCAGCACCACATTTCTGGGGTATGTCATCAGTCCTGACGGAGTTACAATGGATGATAATAAGGTACAGGCAGTATTAAATTGGCCACAACCACGCAGTGTGAAAGAGTTACAAATATTTCTAGGATTTGCTAACTTTTACCAAAGATTTATCAGGAACTACAGTCTGGTTGCTGCTCCCCTGACTGCTCTCACCAAAACCAAAGGCTCAAGAATTCCCTGGGGTCTTGCTGCGGAGAGGGCATTTCAAACCCTCAAATCCAGGTTTACTTCTGCACCTGTTTTACGCCATCCTGATCCTAGTCTACCCTTCATCGTGGAGGTGGATGCTTCCAGCACGGGGGTAGGAGCAGTTTTGTCAGAACGATCTGGTTCTCCTGTTAAGATGTATCCATGGGCCTTCTTTTCCAAGAAACTGACTCCTGCTAAAAGAAACTACGATGTGGGCAACAGAGAGTTACTGTCCATTAAGCTTGCCCTAGAGGAATGGCGTCACTAGCTGGAGGGAGCCAACCACCCTGTCATGGTTTTTACTGATCACAAGAACCAGGAATATCTTTGGTCTGCTAAACGTCTCAATCCTCGCCAAGCCAGGTGGGCCCTATTCTTTACTCGATTTAACTTTACTGTTACATATCGCCCAGGTTCAAAGAATGGGAAGGCAGGCTCCTTGTCACGACAGGATGAGAAAGAAGAGTTAACCATTACCCTGAACCTATCTTGTCACACAGAATCCTTGCTGCTCCCGTACACTGGGACATAATTACTGAGATCCAGGTCCTAAATGAAGGTGAGACACCGCCTGCTGAATGTCCTGATAACCTGTTATTCGTTTCCCCACCCCTCAGAGAATGCGTCTTGAAGATGGTCCATGAAAGTCCTAGTTCTGGTCACCCTGGAATTGCTGCCATGCTTAATCTTTTACAGAATCGTTTCTGGTGGGAAACAGTCAAACAAGACACGGTGAAGTTCATTCAAGCCTGCGCAACCTGTCAGATGTCCAAAAGCCCCAAACAACTTCCATCTGGTCTGCTACAACCTCTGCCCATACCACAAAGACCCTGGTCCCATATCGCCCTCGATTTCGTTACTGATCTGCCAAACTCCTCAGGTAATACAACCATACTCACAATCATTGACAGATTCTCCAAAGCATGCTGGTTGATTCCATTACCCAAGTTACCCACATCATTCGAAACTGCTGAACTGCTTTTTAACCATGTGTTCCACTTTTATGGTCTGCCAGAGGATATTGTCTCTGATCGAGGTCCCCAGTTCACCTCCAGAGTCTGGCTGTTTAAAAGACTAAATATTAACATCAGTCTTACATCTGGTTATCATCCTCAGTCTAACAGTCAAACTGAACGTTTAAATCAAGAGATCGGTCATTTCCTACGAAGTTACTGTCATCAACATCAAAACGATTGGCACAGATATTTAATGTGGGCTGAATACGCTCAAAACTCCCCTGTGAAACCTGCCACTGGTGTAACCCCCTTTAAGTGTGTTTTAGGCTTCTAGCCGCCCTTGTTTTTCTGGTCTGGCGAACCCACTGAACTACCATCAGTAAACGAATGGCTGCAGCGGAGTGAGGAGACATGGGACCTGGCACATGAACATCTCCTCCATGCAGTGCGTCGCCAGAGCCAGCAAGCCAATAACTGTAGAAGGCCCAACCCAAGCTATGAGCCAGGCCAATGGGTCTGGCTGTCTACGAAGAACCTACGTCTCAGACTCCCGTCCAAGAAACTCAGTCCCAGGTACGTTGGTCCTTTTAAAATTCTCTGTCAAATCACCCCAGTCTCTTTCCATTTGGAACTCCCCTCTAATTACCGCATTTCTCCCACTTTCCATGTATCATTATTGAAACCTGCTGAGAGACTGGGAGGACCGCTGGAGGAGGCGACTCGGAAACAGACCCCTCCACTTATGGTGGATGGTGAGGAGGCTTACAGAGTAAAGGAGCTCATGGATTCGAGATGCCTGCCTCACGTCAGGAGCCGTTTGCAGGGAGGGGGCTCTGTTACATCTGAGGTTCCCCTACTTCCTCCTGGCAGTCAGCGGGAACCGTCGCCTGAGTATTAATTAATAGAACTACATTTCCCATTGACCAACTGCCTGGGGCTGACCACGCCCCTTGCACTGCACCTGCAACCCATCAAGCTCATCAAAGACTCTGTATTTAATCGTTCAATGAACACTACCTCATTGCGAAGTCTTGTATTCCTGTTGGTTGCATTTCTGAGCGTTTATCCTGGTTTTGGTCTGTTTGTTATTACCCTTGTCTGCCCCGCTCCTCTAATTGTCTGCCGCCTGCCTTACTACCTTTGCCTGTCTATTGGATTACGCTATCTGCCCGCTGCCTGCCCTGACCCCTGCCTGTGTTACGGATTTACCATTGTCTGCTGCGAAGGACATTTCCTATAGAAATACATTAGATAGAAAGTCATTCTGAGTGACACGAAAAAAACGTGAAATTCGTGTCCATGTACACGAATCAATAGATTAAATTTTGTGACTATATTATGAACTGCTGTGAGACTGGGTTGTCCCTGTAGTGTTGTTTTTTGTTTGATTGTGTCCCTCACTGTTGTCTGTGTTTTGTGGTTGGTGTTTCCTCTTGGATCAGGGTAGTCACATCTATAAGCTGTCTTTTTTGTTTTAGTGACACGATTATGGCATTCATGTGTTTTCATCAATGGCTCAAACAACTTTGTTATTGTGCGTAGAGAAAGGATTAACAAAACTCACTGATTTGTAAATAAAAAAATGTGTATACTTATGTAAAGTTAGTGAAGATCAAATTGCATAATACTGCCTGTTAAAAAAACAGTTTTAACTGATCTTGAAAGAATAACGTTTTACTGTTTTACCACAGATTCTTTGCAAAGATATTTGAGCCATATTTCCTGTAGTTATTTTCTCCTGTGTCAAGTGTGTCCTACACTATCACACTTGTCAACATGTTAACCTTTAAACCAAATATTCCACATTGCCAAGATGTGACTTGCCCAGTCATATTACAAAGAGTGTTTGTAAAGACGTGATAGAGCTGTGGGCTGAATATTTAAAGAGCCCATATTATGCTCATTATTATGCACAAGTTCATAATTTTTTGGGGTATGTATGTTAGAATGTACTTTAAAAATATATTTACTTGATTTAAATGAAAAAAATATTATGTTGCTGCAGCATCTTTTTCACCTTTTACTCTCCTCAGAGCGCTTCTTCCAAAATGCCTGGTCTGCTTTGATTGGTCAGATTAACCAGTTTGTTTGGATTGGTCAAATGGGTCAAAAATGAACACGTTTTCCTATAATCACATCTGGCAAAATGTTATCCTTTAATAATAGTTCTGTGGGCTGAATATTTAAAAATCCCATATTAAGCTCATTATTATTTTTATAAATTCATATTCTTAGGGCCTGTTTAAATACATTTACAAAATTTAAAGAATACATTATTTTTCTTAAACTGTAAATTGGTGCAGCATCTTTTTCACTTTCTGCCTGAAATGCTTTGTTAGCATCTGGTAGCATCTTTCTCCTTAAAGTGCTTCTTCCAAAATGCCCGGTCTGCTTTGATTGGTCAGTTAGTTGGCCAAGTTTGTCAGAAACAGCATTTTCCCTCTCTTTGCTTTAGCTGATTGAGAGCAGGCCAAACTAACTCTTAGGCAGGCATTATATAAATGTGTAACAAAGTCACATTAAAAGAAGTCACCTTTATTTATATAGTTATTCATACAATGCAGATTGCCATGGAGCAGCTTCACAACAATAAACAGGAAAATGACAAATAATGTGAATTTGTGAAGGATGTACGTAAGTTACAAAAAAATCAGTTCTGCTTTAGGTTGGTCAATTTTAGATTGATGAACACTTTGAGCAAGTGTTAAAGAAAGCTTATTGTTACAAATCTAGTGAAATGCCTCTGCCCTCAAAGATGGTAATTAAAATTATGCAAATCTAAAAAAGACAAAAATACAATGCACATAATGACCCAAGGTCAGAACGCCTACATAAATTGGTGTGGAACAGCATTTAGTACAAAAAGAGACACCCTGACATAGCATACACAGACTGCATTTAATTAGTCTTTTTTAAAACTAATAATCATAATCATATTGCAATTTCATTTTAATTAGCTGTCCAGCTTTGCATATAATAAAAGGTCTGATTGGCAGCAGTTGCAATGCAAGATGCAAATGTGTAAGAATTAATGTATACATTGCAATATAAAAAATATACAACCTGTAAAAAAAACAAAGAGAAATGTAATGGAGAGAAAAAGCTGCCTTTTCATACAAATAAAATAACTACGTAAACATCCTTACCGAAATTTAATTTTACAGTAGAAAATGTAATGTTAAATAAAATAATCTGGGGGACTTAAACCTTCAAAGTATTGCTAATTTCATTGAGAACTGTGGTTCCCCACACTTTGTAAGGGTTTTGTGTTGATGTCTTTTATTTTGAAGTCATGTTTTGTTGTTCTTGGTGCATGATCCTTTTAGTTTTTTGTTACCCTAATCTAATTGTGTCTTTTGTCCAGCTTTGTTCGTCTTCATTTTGTCAAGTTATAATCAAGTCTGGTCTAGTCTAGACTTGCCTTTGTTCATTTATATGTTTTGTTTATTAAACTGCATCTGGGTTCATAAACTCATCTTCAGTGGGGCCCAAAAAAAAATTAACCCAGCAGTATGCCAGGGGAAACCTTCTATAGAGGAATATGTGGAGGAGTTTTGTGGTCTATGTCACATGGTGAATTTTAATGACGTGGCCCTTTAGGACATTTTCCTCGCTGGTATGGATGGGCCAACTGGTCTCATGATGCCAAGTGGACTAACCAGTTTGATGTTAGCGGAACATATCAAACAGGCTCTTTTGCTAAGGGGGTTGTCTTTCACATTTACATTTAGGCATTTAGCAAACGCTTTTTTCCAAAGTGACTTACAGTGTGAGGGGAACATAGAAGTTAAAAATCAAAAACGACAATAATAATCAGCCAGACTTAGATACAATTTTACCCAAAGTACAATATTCCAATATTCCAGTGCTAGATGTGGTGCCTGTGGGGAGAGTGGGAAGGGTTAGTTAGAAGACACCCAGAGAAAAAGAGCTGAGTGTCGTCAGCATAACAGTGGTATTGGAAGCCATGGGATTGAATGATAGGACCCAGTGAGGTTGTGTAAATGGATAACAGCAGAAAACAGAAGTGAGACAGATCTGTAGTTGTTAGTGAAGGAAGTGCAAAGTGTGGATTTTTTAAGTAGGGGAGTAATCAGGGCTTGCTTAAATGTGGTGGGAAAAGTGCCGGTAAGGAGGGAGGAATTGATGATGTGTGTAAGTGATGGTGTAAGTGAGCTGGATATGGCCTGTAGGAGATGGGAAGGGATAGGGTAGAGTGGGCAAGTAGTGGGATGAGAGGATAGAAGTCTGAAGACCTCTTCCTCACTGACCAAAAAAAAAGTAGTGAGTAGGGTAGTGGGTGCGGGTAGGTCGGGTCCTGGGGATTGTGGTGTAAACTGACTGCTTATGGCTGCTATTTTTGTTAAGAAGGTTGTCGGTGAAGATGGTGGGGGACAGAGGAGGGAGTTTAAGGGTTCTGAAGAGTTTGCGGGTGTCGGATGTGTTGCTGACTTTGTTGGTGAAGTGTGCAGTCTTAGCGGAGTGGACATCTGTGGAGAAGGAGGACAGCAATGATTGATATTTACTGAAGTAGGTTCTTTGGTCTTGCACCATTTTCTCTTTGCTGCCCTAAGTTCCATCTGGTGTTCACACAGAACTTCAGACAGCCAGGGGTTGGATGGAGCAGTTCGAGCCTGCCTGGAGGAGAGAAGACAGAGGTTGTCTAAACAGAAAGTTAGTGTTGAACAGAGAGTGTCCGTGGCAGTATTAACGTCTAGGGATGAGAAGTGTGTGGAGGATGGAAGAGAGGATGAAACTGTATGCGAGAGGGAGCTGGGGGAGAGGGAGTGGAGGTTACATCTGAATGAGACTAGTGGAGGTGTAGGTGTATTGCATGTGGGAGATGGCTATTAAATGAAATAAAGAAGTGGTTGGGAAGTATGAAGGGGGGTAGCAATGATGTTGTCTGTGGTGCAGTTTCTAGTAAAAATGAGGTCAAGTTGGTTGCCAGATCTATGGCTTCCAGAAGTAGTGATGCAAGAGAGGTCGAATGATGCGAGTATTTCTAAGAAACCAGCAGCGTGGGGTTTGTGTAGGTGTATGTTGAAGTCTCCAATTAACTATGAGTAGGCTGGATAGAGGATGGAAGCATGTCCGGCTCATCCAGGAAGTTTTGTAGAGGACCAGGTGGATGGTAAACTACACTCACATGAATATGTGAGGGAGAGCTAATTGTGACTGCATGGCATTCGAATGACTGATTACAGGATAGTGATGGGAATGGAGTATATTTCCAATTATTTGATAGAAGCAAACCTGTTCCACCACCCCTGCCTGTTTGGCGAGGAGTCTGGGAAAATGAGTGGTTGATGGAGAGGGCAGAAGGGGTAGCTGAGTCCTCTGGACAAATACAGATCTCAGTAAGACCTAATATGTTAACTGCAGAATGGGAGGCGAAGGCTGAGATGAAGTCAGCTTTGTTGACAGCTGATTGACAATTCCAGAGACCTACAGTCAGACCATAGGTGGAGATGAGAGGGAACGAAAAAGACACAAATAGAAGGGGGTGCGTTTCTTGTATGCTGGGCAAGTATGACGCCCATTACAGAGGACAGGAATATATTGGAAGCCCGTATTGTAATGACATCACTGAGAAGCAGGACAAAGGGGATGTAGTATAATGAATAAATATGGATTCTTAAGTGCCTTGGTGGTGTCGCAGGTCTTTACCCAAGTAGGTCTTTACCCAAGTAGGTCTGCACCTAACAACCCCCAACTGACAACAGGTACTAATCAACACAACTGAAAGTGAAACAACGTAACCAAGTAAACAAGGTAAGCTAAGCACGATGGCCATCCCATGTTGACTAATCGCTTCTCCTGTTCCCACAATTTCACTGTGGAAACTGAGTGTGACTTGCATCATTGCCCTGAAGGCTCCTGTGGGTAAATTGCAGTTAGCCATGTTGAGGTAGAAGCTTTCTAGAACTGGCAAATCCTTGATCTTCTTATTTATTTTAGTGTTGTACAGCATTGTTTGAGAGTGAATGCTCTGCACTGTAACGCTTGTATGCACCTCTTTGCACTTGCACTCTTTTGCTGACTGACATTTATGGACTCCAGTTTGCTTTTAAACTGTGGCTCCAGGGTAACAATCCAGAATACTCTATAAGATGGTTTCATCACAGATTGCCAGGCTGGGGTGACCAACAAAGTTGGATAATCCTTTTTGGATGCAAGAGTGATTATAAAAGATCTATATGGTAAAACATCAAAAACTTTTAAAGGGGACATATTATTATAACTTTTTGCGTGCTTTTGTATTTCCATTTGGGTCTCTACTGCTCATATAAACACTCCAAGTGTGACAAAAAAACATCCATACATTTTCTGTAAATCAGCTAAAAGATTTTGGTGTCAGGAATCATATGCTTCTATGAGCCGTTTTGATGGCTCCCCTAACCTGACATCAGGATAAGGAAATTTGCATAGAACCACCCTGGCACCACCCCTCACCTGTCGAGCCCCCACCCACTAGATTAGTTGGTCTGCAGGTTTTATGCTATGGCTACAAGCAAGAGCAAGTCACACATGAAATGTTGTTGGCTGCAAAGAACAACACAAATCCTTACACTTTCTCCCAGCTAAAGAGAATCAAAAGAACTGCGTGGCTCCATTTTATTTTTGATGGCCATGTCCCAGCAACAATCAGCAAAAATCTTGTGGTGTGTGTGAACCACTTCAAGGCAGACTGCTTTAAAAACCTCAGACAGTACACAGCAGGATTAGCCAGCAAACTTCGCCTGACGGAGGGATCTGTACCTACTATCCGTGGCAAGTCAGCAGATGAGGGAGATGTAAGTACCTTTAAATAATGAGTTTTGTGTTTCTATCACAGTTAAGCATACTGCTAGCCCTGCAACTGCTTGGAGTGGTTTTCTCCATTCCAAACTGCAAATGCAGCGCACAGCCGATC
>JAZGTK010013827.1:0-14085 GCA_036877625.1 Ambastaia sidthimunki | reverse complement strand
ATACTACATTTGTACTAATAAGATGTTATGGTACAAATCTAAGGTTAGAAAGATGATACAGTAACAAACACAACTCCCCTCATACAGTAACTTGAGTAGCAGATCCTAATGTACTACTTGAGTAGCAAAGTTCATTTCAAACTAAAAATAAAGGGTAACGGCATTAAGAGAATACAGTTTAACATTATACAAATAAAGAGTAACACAATTAGGAGATTGTGTCATGGAAACTTAATACAGTGCAATGCAGTGAAAAACTGTGTAAAGCAAAATATTACTAGGAAAATACAAACGTAGAGTTTTGAAGCAAATTCAATAATATCATTACAGCCCAAATTAAATCTAGTATTCATACGGGGTGCATTGTAACATTGCGAAAGACAACACAACATGATCTTTTACACTGTAGAGAGAATACAAGAGTATTCATACAATTATGAGAGTATATGAGAGTTTGTGTGTATAATCACACGATTCGGTTCAAATGTTATGAGCAACATAATTGTACATGGAAGAATTACATTGTACCTTTTGTAAAAAATGCAATTTATAGTAATGAAGATAATTCAGTGTAACGTTATGATGAGATTGAATACAGTGTAAACATAAAATAAATATAAATCCCTCGAATACAGAAGCAGAGACTGTTAACAATTGACTGAAGTCAACGACGCAGCGGGCACCGCAACGGCCGTCCAGCCTCTCCCCCATTTACTCGCTTTCCTAAAATAGCTGCTGTATAAACCACAGGTTTCACTTCTCGTCCCCTCTTCGACAAATAAAAACAAGTTTTAATGTGATCTGAACTCCTAAAGCTGATATGAAGGCTGTTCAAACCGCGGGGCCGCCGCCGTGTTTGTAAACAGGGCGCCGAGATCCGCTGCTAAGCTCATTTTTACGCGCACAATATCGCATTTACCAACACAAAACGCAACACGACGCAATAGCTAATGCTCGGATGGGTCAATCTTCACCGAGGTTACTCGACGTGTCTCCGTCTGTGACCGATCTTACCTTCAAGGAGCCGAGAAATGAGGCTGTCAACGTTTAATTCCCCCTCCGCCATCTTCAGTGTCGAGTTCTGCATGCGGCGCTTCCGGTCACGGCCGCTAGGTGGCCCTCGGAATGACGTCATTGACTTAGTTACAGGCTTGCGTCATTATTAATGACCTTTTCATAAATATTTCATCATTGTATATGTGAACCTCTGACCTGTTGAAAGCAACTTAATTGTTGACGGTATTTTATATTGTTTAACGTCAGGCTAATTGCGCACTTGGTTTCCTTTACGGGTAAATTTCCTCTTTATTTACCAGCAATAATAATAATTGATGGAATTTGGTTCGTATTATTGTACTTTATTAGAGTAAGTACAATGTTTTATTATAATGGCAATTAAAGGTTTGTCTCAATACTTCTTTGGCATCTCACTTTTTTAAAGACGAACCTGCAAACACACACAGTAAAACCAACATAATATCATCACGGTATGTGTTGCAATTTGTATGTGGACATGAATGAACAAAACTAGAAGGTATTTTGTATAGTAAATCATATGTGATCATGTGACCAGCAAACTCACCTCATGAATATCATGTCTAGACTGATGTGACCAAAGTAGTTTTGGGGGGGGACAGAGAATCCTGAGGGTGATTGTTCTATGCAAACATTTTTTAGTAAACTTTAATTGTTGTTTTACAAATACGAGAAAACAAAACGTTTGCTGGTATCAAAATGTATTTTAACATCTTAAAGGTCACTGCTGAAATTCTCTGTGTGCTCTGATGCAGACAGTAACGTAAACTTTAAAGGCAAGCTGAGGGCCGTTGTTAAGAACATCCAATCACCCGGTCATAACAGAACTGACAAAGGTCATTTCCACCAATAAACAGTGTCACCAGATTCTAGTCCTTTTAAAGTTTACTTTCTTTGGGAGAGGGAAAAAGTATGTCAGTAAACATACATAATAAAAAGATTTATAACATTAAATTTAATTCTTTATGGTCATGGAACAATAAATGTATTAATGTAAATGTGTTAATGTAAAGTGTGTGTGTGTTCTTAGTAAGGATTTCTGTTAGAACACAATGAGAGACCCAAAAAACTACTGACTCTACAGTTATATGTACATAACATATATGTATGTAAAACATATTCATATTTTATTAATGTTTTCTACATTTGATCAGTCAGTGGTCAACAATCTTAGTCTGTCAGTCAAACTATACAAGAATGATTTACCTCCTCAACACAAACTGTAACAGACAGTAACACCAACACTAGGAAAAGATTGTAGCATACAGTCATGAACAGAACAACAGTATCAGGGCATCTGACCTTAAACAACCCCTAACAATGAACAGACATGTACAATACACTCTAAGACAAGATAGTATTATGGTCAATGTGATTGAGGTCAGGAACATCCTTTTACAGCAGGCCTAAAGACTTCTAAGAAGGTTCCTATAATTTAATAATTAATTAACAAAATCACAGCTGTTACTAGATCACATTGTGCTCTATGGATGTAATGTCTACAAAATGACAGCTGTTACTAGATCACATTGTGCTCTATGGATGTAAGGTCTACAAAATCACAGCCGTTACTAAATCACATTGTGCTCTATGGATGTGAGGTCTACAAAATCACAGCCGTTACTAAATCACATTGTGCTCTATGGATGTGAGGTCTACAAAATCACAGCTGTTACTAAATCACATTGTGCTCTATGGATGTGAGGCCTACAAAGTACACACCAGCACACTGCAGGCATTTAAAAGTCCTGTACAACTCAAGACCTGCGTGTTTTTGATACACTTTCATTGATACTGGTGAGTAAATTGATTTCATGTTGTTGTGGCACATGTTTTTTCCTCTTACATTAGCCTACACATTTATTTGACATCCTGAAAGCAAAGAAAATATCTGTTTGATTTGTCATTCGGGTTTGTATAATGCACAGGCCTATATTTAATACAGAGATATAATATAGAGAGATGTATATATTAACAGACGTCTGTTGATGGATAGTATAGGAATCGATACCTTGATACATTGAGCCATAAGATATAAAGTCCTGTCACTGTGTTAAACGCCAAAGCCGAAAGCTCAGCATTTAATCGCAATTTGTACATCCAAAGGAACCTTCAGACTGACTGATTTATGCATTATAATGAAATAAATGTTTATATTAATAAAATAAAACTCGCCCCAGCAGATGGCGTTCAGAGATGTAGCAGATATTTTAAAGCTTGTTACTTTCAAAACATGCATCGTGTAAGCAAACAGCGACGTCTATGGACTCACATTTTTAACACCCGGCGCTTCAAATGGGTCTCAATAGATGGCGGTGTTTCTCTAGTCTAACCCGATCATGGAGGATCGGTGGGGTGGAGAGAGGAGAGCCCCGGGTCCAAACATCACTGGATGCGGCATGTGGACGACAGACACACCAGAGACGCGTGCCGGTACTTTATGCTGACCGCTCCGGGCTCTCACTGGAGCGCATGATCCGCCGCGATGGCCGGGGGACGAAGAGGACTTGTGGCTCCACAAAACACTTTTTTGGAAAATATTGTCCGGCGGTCTAACGGTAAGACGCACCCCGACACCCAGCAGACGGTCGCTGACAGCGGCGCGCACGCCAGACGATCAGCGTCAGTGTCGCCACCACAAAAATACAATAAAATAAAGAGAAAAGTTTGAGTGTGTTAAACAATCTACTTTTGTGTGCGTTTAAACGCGAGATAAAGTTAAAACCATCTCTTCACTTAACAAAAAATAAAATAAATTTAGGAAGATTGTTATGAGGTACAAAATAATCAACAACGTTAAATATGTGATTTATTTATGCGCATTTACAAATACTTAGTTTATGTATCTTTAACTATTCATAAACTAGACTTACAGTAAAAAGAAAATTTCAGATATTCAGATAATATCAGTTTATGTAATTAATTAATATTGTATAAATTTGACGCTTTACTTTACAATTGTTGTAGTGTTAAGTTAAAAATAATTGTACCCTTTCAAATAAAAATATATATTTAAAATAAAGGCTATTCTTGAGATTGTACTTATATTGGCTGCTACACTTTATATTGTTGTTCTCATACATCCTGAATGTTTTTGCGGAAACATCTCGACGTGAATTAATATTTAATAGTAATTCATTTTTAAGACTGCTGAAAGGTTGGAGATTGACTGAGTATCTTTACAGACAGATCTTTCCTTTAAAATAGAAACACAGGTCTCTGTTTCTGATCATTATAAAGCAGTCTTCGTTTGTTTAATGAGTCCCATTAGTCAAACAGGTACATATATACTATAGCTTAAACCTAAAATCAATTAAATTAATTACAAACTTTTATTCTGATTTAAACAGGACTAAAAAACTTTCCCAGCACTTCTAAAAGCATTGATGTGTGTAAGAGCTGCTTGGTAATAAAGGGTTTTACGTCCTTTCTGAAGAAGACCCTTAGGATAAATGATAAACTTCTGATGAGGACGAAAAGTGGCTTTTCCTCTACGATGTGTGTGTTTGTTATTTTAACTCTTTTTCTGTTTCCTTTAACTTCCAGTTTGGACATTATCACATAGACACACAGGTATAAACCTCACTGAGCAGAACACATTTGCTTAAACTCTATCATCTCTCCATTATTACTCTCTCTCTCTCTCCCTCTCTCTCTTTCTCTCTCTCTCTCTCTCTCTCTCTCTCAGCCTTCTATTCCTGCCCCCTCTCTATCTCTCTCTGCTTTCCTTTCTGCATTAAAGATTGTTCTATACCAATTTCTGTTAATTTACAAACTAATAGTTTGAATTCTAATTAAAAGCTTCATTAAACTCTCATTGTCCCGTAATCGGCTTAACAGTGCTGTACGGTGACAATAACCACGTAGATTCAGCCCCTGGTTTCCCCTCAGCGCTGTCAACACTGCAACACGTGCTGTAAAATAACAAATGTTGGCATGGAACGTTTTTTTCTCCATAGTGCCGTGTGCGAATCTGTGTGTGTGTTTGTTTAGTACACTTTCTAGTGTTCACTGTGAAGTGTACTTCCTGTGTTTATGCTCAGTAGAGGAGAACTTTGTGCTTTGTGGCAGATCCACCATCATGCTCTTAAATGAACTGTTTATATCATAGATATAAGTTATCATTTACTAGTCTGAAGCTGCCTTTTTATTTTCTGTCTATTAGAACATTAATTTATCTCACATTTGCCCTTCACAAGCATTAGCAATAGAAGATAGAAATGTGTGTGCGTGTGGGGTCCAAAATTAACGGTCGTCAAGGGTACGATGAGCTGACAATTGGCTGTAGTGAGTTACTCAGTGGCCTGTTTTCTTTGCAATGAAAAGAAATGTAGCACAATGCATGGTTTAAATTGATTGTAAGATTCAAATCAAAGACGTATGGTTCAAAGTATCTACCAAAGAAAAAAGTTGCCTCCACTTGCCTTCTAACAACTTTTTATGCAGATCAAAAGTTTACTAGAAAAATAAACATCTTAAGAACAAAATCAAGGACTTTTTTATGGTTTTGTGATGGGGCAGGTTTACAGAGGAATGCAGACAGACTAGTTTATACACTACGTTTGTCAGTATTGTACAAAGAAGAAAGAGCTAAATGATCTAAAAATAAATGTTTCTAATAAAAATAATTCTTAATATAGTTTCTTGGCAGGCTAAAAAATATTTATAGCAGAAAGTTAATTTTGGGCCCTTTGTGTGTATGTGTGTGTCATGTTTACAAATGACAAATGCCGTCATTCATATTATGTCTGAATGAGGTCATAAGGACATATTTTATTATGTCTAAAAGTCAAAGCTTTTAGTTTTTGCTTTGTTTGCTTGTGACAGTTAATATGCATATTCATAAAGGCTGCAACAAATCTTGGTTAGTCTTCACATTATTTATTTCATGAATTTTACTTGAAGGGTTTTACTGTCTCTTCTTTTTGACTGACTAGATGGTTTTAATTCTCTTATATCGGATTACAGGTTGTATAATGTTACTGTGAGCTTTGCTCAAGCTTTGAGATATACTTTGTTAAAGATGCCACTGGCTTACTCAGCGGTCGCTAAATCACTACTGTCAGCTAATCAGCCTGATAGTCAGCTTAACACGCTAGACGCTAACACGCTAACATTGACAGACGTCACAGGAAAGGTTAAAGCAAGGTTGCTGAGAAGGAGCCCACTACAGAGGACGTCTGTGTGGGGGTTTGTGACAGACCCCCACACAGGGTGAAATGTCACAGAGTTTTTTCAACACAGACTCCTGGAACATACACTCAGAAGTGACATTTGGCAGTATTATTATTATTATTATTATTGAAAATGACTGTTTGATTTCCTGACATTCCAGAATGACACAAACTGGCCCCCCAAACACTTCTGAATTTTAACCCACCTCTGACCCAGCTAACAATTTTAGGTTTCCATTACATTTTCCATAACAAAAATGACTGAGATTGAGGTGTTGATCTGGCTTTTTAGATTAGTGAGTTTTAGATGCTGTCTCACAGGATTATGTGTGTCAGAAAAGTTAGTTTTGTTAAGCAAGACTTTGGACATTTGACAAAAACTGCCTAATTAGACAGAAGGGGAACATTTTGTATGACCAACAACAGCTGCTTATTTTGTTTGAGTTAATTTGTTGGCCAGGTGGCCAACAAAGTGGATATAACTTATATATGAAGGTATAAACGTGTGCTCAATTGAATATTCAGGAATATTCAATCATATTCAAGTAAATTCTTGAATATCTTGAAAAGGATTCAGCGCAGCTATTCCTTGGACTTTTCCAGTGGACTGATTAAACCTGAGACCCTTGATGGAAAATGCACAGAAGGCAGTCAATCATATATTCAAATTCACAATTAAAAACTGCTTTGCCATTTTGGTTAGCAGCGTGGATCAGACCCTATAAGGCAAGGCACTGTATCTAAAGGGTCTCACCATGTTAAAGCTAAGATCGCTAAGCTCTTATTTCAATTTTAATGGGACTGTAATGTCATGTGGGAGTGGTTTACATGCTATGGTGACACTGCTGTGCATTACCTTGTCAGTTATAGTCCAATAAAACGAAACTCTAAATACTTACTGTTGTCATAAACTTGTGTTTATGATCAGTGGCTTAGGGTTGCCGTGACAGCGTCCACCCATCCCGCCACATGTGACATTACCATAGCGACCGACCTCTTGCTTTTTGGTTTGGTTAACCTTGTGCCAGGTTCCTCTCACCTGTTTCCCCTCCACACGCTCCTGTGCTCTCTTTACAGACACCAACTTCGTGCTGGGGAACGCCCAGATCGTCGACTGGCCCATCGTTTATAGCAATGATGGCTTTTGTAAGCTGTCCGGCTACCATCGCGCTGAGGTCATGCAGAAAAGCAGCACCTGCAGGTAACAGACTTTGTATTGTTTACTATTGTTGTATTGAAGTTTCCTATAGAACGTTTTCGGATATTTGAAGGTATTTTAAAGGTAAAAGAAAGAAAGTCAGAGATAATCGCAGGTTCTTGTTGTTATGAGTTAAATTTAATTTTTGATTGATTCTTCAGTTTATATTGAATTGTCTTTACGATGTAGACATGCAGTATACTATGTTGTAAATACACACTACAGACAAAATAGCAAGAAGTATTAATCAATACAATAGTACACATGGAAATATACTGAGTGTAATAAAATATGCAGCAGAGAATATAGCATAATATTGTATTACAATATGCAATACAATACAGCACAATATAGTACTGTAATACAGTACAACAATACAACCTATACATAACATACAGTACAGTCCATGCAGAGTACAGAAGAAGTGGGAGTGCAAAAGATACAGAATTATAAATATATTTCAGCAGTGTTTATGTAGTGTAATAAATAATTATATTTAGACATGGAAATAAACAGTATTTTTATTGTATAAGTATTAGGATTTTGAAAAACTTTAAACAAAGAAACGCTATGAGGTAGTTAAAACAAAGCTTTATTGCTAAGTTGCAAATTTGTGACATTGGCCATGTTAATTATTTTGTGCAAAAGGTCTGATTTCATTAAAACACACAGATGCTGTTATTCCCAGATCATGCTGGGAATGAACAGGGATTATCAGATTTTGCACAAACGTGTGAAGTTCAGTCCAGCTCATGCTGTCATTAGAGCAAAAGGGGGCCACACCAAATACTGAGAAATGCTGATATCCATGTAATTTTTCATTTCAGCTTTTCGTCCATTGTTATGCTAAAAAATGCAAAATAGAAGCATTTTCACAAGTGCTCTCAGACTTGTTAACCGCACTAAATGTTTTCTGTTACGTACATCTTATGTGAGTTTTACTGAGCTGCGTATGTGGCATTATTTGCAGAGTTGTAATGGTGAGTACGTCTCAGCCTCTGTAGGGTGTAGTTTAGTGGTTGATGAAAGCTTTGAGCCGGTAAGCTTTGAACTTTGGCTTTTCCGTGATTTGCCAAACACCAGACAAGCTCATTAGAGTCCCACAGAGACGCTTCAGAGAAACACATTTGTTGAACCCTTTAAACTTTACACTGCTGTAAACTTTTCATTCAAAAGTTTTGTGCACAGTGATTTTATCTTCTGCCCATTATGACCCACCAGATCTTCTAATCCTCCGAACAAGCGGTTATTTCCCTTTAGATCACACACACTCAGAACAATGATTATTAACTGTTATTGATTTATGTATCTCCACGACCCCATCAGTGTGACTGCTGAACTTCTTATTAAAAACAGAAATGTGTCCCTCTTTGCATGTTAAAATGATAGAAGCTACTTTTAAACTGTAATAGAAAGTAGCATATATTTTGCTCAGCCACACATTTTTAAATACACAACGCAGGTGTTTTATAAGATGCATTTTGAATTTTAATTTGACATAGCATGTTTAAAAATGTTTGCCCACTGTGGTATGAGTACATCTGGTTAGCAATCACTGCTCAAAGATCAAACAGTTAAACTGCTAGAGATCAAACAATGAAGTCACAACAACATCCTCAAAGCATTTGCCTGATTTAATTTTGAGTTTTGTTTGGATGTTTCCTCTCAGCTTCATGTACGGGGAACTCACAGATAAGGACACTTGTGAGAAAGTTCGGCTGACGTTCGAGAACTATGAGATGAACTCGTTTGAGATCTTGATGTACAAGAAAAATCGTAAGCACCACAACTGCGCAAACACACACACACACACAGACACACACACAACTGGGCTGCAAGTATTTGGAACAGGAACACAACAGTCCTGGTGCATAAATTTGTTATGTTAATATCTTCATGAATATGCATGACTGTGTAAAACCAAGACAAGACCATGTTTGCTTCAACAGGAAAGTTTTTTTACCGATGTCATGGCTTCAGTCAGATACACACACATTGACACGTGCAGGCTCATGCAAAATTACAGGGTGTTTAAATGTGTGTTTTTTCCAGGAACACCTGTATGGTTTTTTGTAAAAATTGCACCTATACGAAACGAACAGGAGAAGGTTGTGCTCTTCCTGTGTACGTTTAGTGACATCACAGCGTTCAAGCAGCCAATCGAGGATGACTCTTCAAAAGGTACGTGTTCTCCAGGTGTTTTCTGTAAACATTGCTTTGATGTCCTTTTTGTTTGCATTTTTTAAATATCTTTAAATGAATTTATATAAGATAACAGACTCCTTTATTTAGCTTGGACTAATTTTACAGCTAGCATTTCATGTATCCTAACACGATAAATTAAAAAAACATTTTTGCACGTAATTTGACAGAATTACTGCCTGATCGGAAATGACACATAATATCTTCCTAGATTTTAGTACAAAACAACCACTGGCAAATAAAACCACTGTAAGTGTTGGTCTGTGTATTGGTGTGTTTGCGTGTGTGCAGGCTGGGGGAAGTTTGCCCGTTTGACACGAGCTCTAACAAGCAGCAGAGGAGTTCTGCAGCAGCTACAGCCCACCGTACACAAAGGAGAAAATGTACATAAACACTCGCGCCTTGCAGAAGTACGTCTGTGTGTGTGTGTGTGTCTGTATGTATGTGTGTGTGTGTTAGGCTGATAAATTTATTCTGGTGTGTGTGCGCATCTCCTCACGTCAAGATCAAACTAACACTCATACTAATCATCACACACACACACACACACACACACACACATTGCCTGCAGTAAAGGACATACATAGGGTCAGAAATTAAAGGAGGTTTGGGGCAAAAAGGCAACAGAAAGTGAACAAAAAATGTCTTAGAAATTTAAAATCATGCTGCTTTATGTAATCTGACATAGCTTTCTGGCAATTATTTACAGTAAATATCAAATTATATGAAATATGTAAATGACACAATGTACAGGATCACATCAAACAGCTCAAATAAACTTCTCTGTCCTGCAGGTTCTTCAGCTGGGCTCTGATATCCTCCCCCAGTACAAACAAGAGACCCCCAAGACCCCCCCTCACATCATCCTGCACTACTGTGCCTTTAAGACCACCTGGGACTGGGTCATTCTCATTTTGACCTTCTACACTGCCATCATGGTGCCCTACAATGTCTCGTTCAAAACCAAGCAGAACAACGTCACCTGGCTGGTAGTGGACAGCATTGTGGATGTGATCTTTCTGGTGGACATTGTGCTGAATTTCCACACCACTTTCGTGGGACCAGCTGGGGAGGTGATATCAGACCCGAAACTCATTCGCATGAATTACTTGAAAACCTGGTTTGTGATAGACCTGTTGTCCTGTCTGCCTTATGATGTCATCAACGCCTTTGAGAATGTGGATGAGGTCAGTGTGATTCATTTACAATCAAGGAATTTTAGTATAAAGACAGTAAAGACTAATCTCAGAATAATCTCAGACGTCTTCTGTAGTGTTTTGCTCAGATTTGCCAAGACACCAAAATCTGCAGTGAATAATAACACAAAATAGTTTCCTGGACTAATGACGATATTTGTTATTTATCAATCAGGTTTCATAAACTGCCCTTTAATTTCTTTTATGTTAGGTAATATAGGAGTTAGTGTGTTTTTGTTAGTTAAACTCTTTGATATTAACCCAGAAATACATTTAATCTGAGTGCAGTCTGACAAGTGGTGCTGTAACAGGCCTGCAGCATTAAACTCATCATTTGAGTGTTTTGTGTGATTGATAGTATTTAAGCTTGTAATGGAGTGAATCTTTGTGGCTAATTAATATTGATCAGGAGGTTTAAGATTGTACAGCACACAGACACTTTCATTGATCCAGGCTAAGAGTTTATTTCCACGCCATTGTATTCACACTGAATTTTTATTTAAGCATTCAAATTCTGTCTTTCTAAAATGAGTGATGACGTGGTGTCATTATGGACCGACCCAGCTAACAATTTTAGGTTGTAATAATGTTTTCTTGACTTTTCCATTAGATAACAAAATATTAAGTTGTAAGAAACATTCAAGATGTCCAGTTTTTTAAACATTGTATTAAAATTATTTCTTGGTTATAAGAATGATATTCAAACATTGTTTAACTCTGTAATGTTTTTTAAAATGTTCCACTAACAACCTAAGAACAACATTTTGATATGGTATATAACATCGAAAAAGTTTTACTAATGTTACTGCAAGAATGTGTCTGATACTTTTGAGAACGTTAGCCGATGTTCTGAGAACGTTCCCTGTTGGGATTTAATGGTGCGTGCCTCTCTGTGCTGGTGAGGTTGGACTCGGCTGCTGTGCTAAAGCTTTTGCTCTGGATCAATCTGTGACTGTATAATGATTTAAACAGAGCTGTCTGCATTTAATTGAACTCACAATCAATTTCCGTCACTGCACACGGGACCAGGACAGTCTGCAGGACACCTGCATTAAACAATGATTTGTGCTTGAAAAAGTGTAATACTTTTTTGGGCTGGAATGCGCTGTGGCCACATTAACACACACACACACACACACACACACACACACACACACACACAGAGGAACACAGCCTAACTCAAATTGCAAATGAATATGATACCAGCACACTCACCCACTCAGAGTCTTTCCACGCAACCACACACACACATGCACGCAGGACTGGAGCTTTCATCTTGCCCCTGGGCATATGGCTTTTCAGTGGTCCTGTCAGCACCAGTTTACCATGATCATCTGCATCAAGCTCATCAGAACCGTCTGTGCGTGCTGCCGGGCTTTGAGCTCAGCAGAAACAGCCCAAAGAGCGAAACACCACCATAAATAACAGCATCCTCAGAGAATTACACAACTGAACACAAGACCCTGAGCTGCCGTCCTTCTAATGGAGAATAATGCCGCTGTCTGGTGTCTGCTTACCGCTTGATTTGTGTTAAAACACTGGAGGAAATGGCCAGATTAAAGTTCACCGATAGGTGAACCTTAACAAACAGACACGTTAGATTCTTTACATTAGGAAATGGAGTCAAAGTTGGGAAACTAATCACAGGATAATATAGCTGGAAAAGAGGCCTGTGGAATATCAGTGCAGACTGTTTATCATAGCTGTTGAACATTATGTATGTGTGTGTGTGTGTGTGTGTGTGTACATATATATAACAGAGAGAGACAGAAATAGAGAGAGACTAGAAAACATCTGAATTTCATTGCTTACTATCTATTCTATATGGCATGTACTGTTGGACTGGGAGTTGCTGAAGAAATCTGGTGTGAGTTCTGAGTAAATTTGCCTGACAAAAAGTTCACTACCTACAATGACAAGAAGCCATATTGATACTAGCACAAGAAAATGAGGAGGGATGTGCATTAACTGCCTAATTGATGATTTATGTGTTAAAGTATTGTAGTTGGGCAATAGGGACTGTATTAAAATTACCCATAATACACTAGATTAGCATTAAATGACAGTTATTACAATGATTCCCTGTTGAACCATAAAAAAACGACAATAATTTTGAAGTACAACAGTTGTCTTACTACACACTCAAAAGTGTTTACTACAAAGTACATACTTTCAGAGCATAGCAGACAATGAATAACAACCAAATGAGATACAACCAACGTTTCTTTCTTTCAGACACAAGAAACACACACACACACACACACACACACACACACACTGCTCGTAACACACACACTGCTCGTAACACACACCCCTCGCTGTGAATCTGTTACATTATCTGGTAGAAGTGGATTTTGTTATGGCCTACAGGACGATCTGTGCGGTTTTTAATAATCAAAGCGCTCCTCAGGTGTTTCATTTTAAAAATTTAGTTTGCATAATTATCTTGTGTTGCATAACCCTCTTCTGATTTCACAGAGACATCTGTCATTGTTTCTTGCCGGCTAACAATTTTAGATTGTACAAACATTTCCCTAACGTTTCCATTAAGCTACAAAAACATTAAATATGTTATTTTGAAAGGTCTAAGAACGTTCAAAAGTCCAGTTTTTTAGACATTATATTAACATTCTTGGTTTTAAGAACTTTATTCAAAACCTTTTTAAATTCTGTTTTAATTTTTAAAACGTTTCACTAACTTAAGAATAATGTTTTTTGATATATGCGCTATATAATGTTTTTGATAACTTTAAAAGAACGCCAATGTTCTGAGAACGTTCTCTGTTAGCTGGGCCATCGCCTTAGCAGAAGCTGGATTATTAATGTCTGCTGTGATCTCGGTACAGTTCAGGCTCTGCTTAGCACTAAGATACAAGTGCTCTGCTTTTATTTGCAATGGCTGTTCACATATTCGTCTTTTCACCGTTGTCACTCTCTTTTGTTTTTGTTTTTTTCCCATCCCTTTCTTTTTGCATGTCTCTTCCACTGCCTGTGTTTGTTGTGGGCCACTGAAGAACTGGAACCATCGAGCTGTCACTCAAGTAGGCCTTCATCTCAAAACTCGTCATTTGATTAATTTGGTCCCCCAGGGGCCCGATCAGACATTGATGTATAACTCATACAGTATCAAAACATACAGTTGTATCATGTTTGAATGAGAATTGTGTTTTACACTGAATTATTGACATTTGTGTAGTGTGTGTTTGTGTTATTGTGTGTTACCTGTTAAGTGTGCATGCAAGTGTCTTGTGTAGGGAATTTATGCATGCCACCCTGAGTT
>JAZGTK010013825.1:0-14087 GCA_036877625.1 Ambastaia sidthimunki | reverse complement strand
CACTGCAGCATTGTGCTAGAAAATCTAAAATGATTTCAATTTTTAACCAATGCAATGTGCAACTTACAACAGCATTTTTAACAAGTTTTGTAGCAATGCTTAAAATATCTGCAGCTCTGTCAGACACTAAGAGTCAAACAGCAGAACACTGACTGAAAAAAAGGGACACATGCTCCACAAATGATGCACCAGAAACCATAAAACTGGAGAAAAATCGCTGAAAAGGTACTTAATTTTTTTCACCCGATATCAACAAAAGTTGACTTTTCTCTTTAAAAGAAAAAACATCAGTGTTCAAATATAAACCCTAAAATAACCACCTTTGTGGCATAATTATATCCATCTACTTCAAATTATGTAACAGATTGAACCAGCATCAAACAATCTGTAAAAAGCAAGTACCTAAACTGCATGTGAAACAAACATGTACAGGTCATACGGGTTTGGCCAATAGCAAAATGTCATTAATTATGCTTCATAAAATATGCTTTGAGCTGAACACTTTTCTGAGAAATGGCTGATGTACAGCATGGGTGTAATTGTTAGCGTGTATGACTAGCTAGTGCGTTAGCAAATGAATTTGCATAGACGTTAATTTCCACAGCCGTGTGATGTCATAGTGGATTAATCCCAAACAAAGAGGATGTTGTGATGTTGTGATGTCACAGAACTGTTTCCACTCAGTGACTGTGGGCGGAGCCAAAGATGATGTAACAGTAGATGTTGTTATCTTGCTTTGAGGCAGGTCATATGAAAATGAATCTTGTGATTTCACATATCCAGTCACTTCATGTTCATTTTTTTCTGGACAAGCAGAAATGCTCTCTGTGTTGATAAGAAAATGTTTTAAACTATGAAACCTGCAGGATGTATTAATAATACAGAGACACCTTACATGTCAAAAGATCAAAGAGAATTTGATGTCATGAGCCCTTTAAAGCTTTAATTTAAATAATTTAATGTAATGCGATTTACAAGCGTGAAGGGGGTTCATACGAGTAACTGATTGTTCCGCTATAATCCATTAGCAGTGATTTCAATTAAAATGGTTTGTCGTAAGAGGTTGAAATCATGCTATCTCACAAACTATTACACAGGATTCTTTCTTCCCAGACAAGGTTGTCCCAGCGTCGGCTCTGATAAGGCTGAAGGTAATCTAAAACAGGAACTAAGGGATAAACAGGGACTCTGGGAGGCTCTTCACAGCAGGGAAGGCTACGGTCCCTGCAACTAATAAAAACACTGTAACTTAGCTCGGGAAACAATCATTTTGAGTCCTTCTAGTGAAATCTAATCATAACATTTAGAAAGCAAGTCAATAAAATGACCCAAAACTATAAAACTGTTATGCAAAATGGAACTATTATTGTTAACTGACAAAACATACTTTTTCCTTCTTACTAATCCTACAAAGAACTTTGCTTCATTACAGTTTGAGGTACTTTACTAATTTATTCATTATTGAGTCATGAGTCATTATTTATAAAAAAATCTCTTAGCTTTATTCTCCTATAGTGTCATTTTTAATTTATTTTAGAATTTCGAAACTACAAAGTTCAGGCCCCATAATTACAGTCAGGCCAGTGTAAACACAGTTGATTAATGAAGACAAGAAATAAAAGGCCTTTAGTGTGTTTGCATTTTCTAGCATCTTTCTGATGCAATTTGACGCTGTGTGTCTTTAAACTGTTGTGTTTGAGTCCTGTGTAAAGAGCTATTGAGAAAATTCAGGCAGATATTGTTCCTTCTGTGTGTCAGGAGTGTGAATTTGCAGATAGAACTGCAGGGCCAAAAGTTAAGAAAACAAAGAAAACCCTGGGAAGGTACACAAAGAGCACCAGGACTTTCTTTTCAGTTGTCCCTGCATACCACCCACAATGACAACATACCCACCACATCCTAACAGAGATACACCTAAAACCTGTGCTGATGCTGTCCTATATCATGCTACTGCACTCTATTGCTTTGATAGTTTAGACCATTGTATTGGCTTTCAGATTTAATCATTTCATTAACACAATTCTCTACAGTTTAAAATATAAAAGCACAATCTGAATCTCTGTTGCCAAAACACTGGGCCTCTCACATCTGTTGCAGGTTCAAATGTGATTTAACTTTAAAATCATTGTGTTGCGATGGACTGAATCATGATGTGCCATGTGCCGAATGTGCTTCATATTGTGAGGTAGTTGGTGAAACCAGACTGACAGCTCTAGACACATACCTGTGTAAAAACAACCTAATTCAATATCAAGGCAAATGGCCAGATTTCAAGACTAATGCTAATTTGTAAAAGTGCTAATTTGTGTTGTACTACACATTCATTTCTGTTTCCAATGACTGTTTTGGTAGCTGTTATCAGAGGGCAAAAAATTGTGCCAGACTGTTTCAGCATTTCTGAATGTGTAACTAAACCTTAAGGACTGGACAAAGACATGTTTGCTTTTGTTTTTGACAAGTTTAAAAACAAGAGGTTAAATCTTCCACGATCGACCAATAGCCATCTGGAACTAAAAGTCACTGAAAGCATGGAGACCTGTATGGAGCTCTGTGCACTGCAATAAGGCTAATGGGATAAAATTGTTTGAACTGCTTCCTGCATTGTGGATTCAGCAATCTGTATAGCAGAGACACCTGGTCAACAGCCCTTCATTCGGTAAGACTCTTACAGTGTAATCCTGTTTAATAGGATAGAGAGTTTAGTCATTCTACAGTGATTGCTAACAATATATGTCATAACTGAGCAACGTTTAAACTGCTCTTGGTGAATGAATGCTTCCAATAGTTGGTCATATGTTAATACAGCCTGCATATGGTAGGTACACACGTACATTGCATGTCTTAAGGAATCACCTTTTCTTTAATAAATCAAACGTATCTATCCAGTGCCATTAAGCTATAATTGTAGTACATGAACATTTCAGCTACTATGCAACACAAAAATATAAATAATATATAAATGGCTCTTTTAACCCTATAACATCTCACAGCTAAAAGAAGCATATTTCGTGGTATGACATTGGAGTGGACATCTGCATTCCAAAAAATGAGAACAAGAAGTCGGTATTCCTGCTGCTTCCCTGAATGGTGCAGGATATGGGACATTTGGCATAAAGGTGGAACAATGCTGTGGTGGGTCATTGTTTATCCTGCCACTGGGGTAATTACACTGCTGAAATTCACACAGTAGTGACAGTTGGAAGTAACATACATGAGGCCATTCTATCTGATGCCAAAGGACAGTCCCAAAGGAGAGCTCTGGCAGTCGCCTCATCTGCAATTTACAGACAAACACACACTAAGAATTAAACTATTTTCATAATAAAATGGGTGAAACAACCACCAACATCCACTCAGAAGATGTCACTAACTGCAAAGCCACACCCTTTAAGACCACTTTAGCAACATCCTGGCAGCCATATAGTACACCATTCCAAAAATCCATAAATATCAAACATGATGGGACGATGAGTGCATGGGATGAGGAAATCTCTGGAATCCACATCATATTCATTTTAGCCCAGAAATACATTAATACCAAATTATTTACTGGCGTAACTATAATCCACTTCAAGTAAACCTGATTTAACCTTGTGTGGTCAAAATTCCATTTAAACATAATTGGAAAACGCACATTTTTTACATGGGAATTTCAAGAAAGTCCCATGTTAGAGGCAGAAAGATGTAGGCAGAGAATGCACCATTCTCACAGCACGAGTTAGTCTAAATATGGAGTAGACAGCTGTACTCTGGGGGCTTGTGTTCAGGGTCACAGCAGAAGCAATGCTGAGTAAAATGGTCACATATTACATATTATTTTTATATTGCTGAAGTGGACTGCTCTGCATAGCTATACGTGTCTTCTGCCAAACTTCTGTTTAGGCGCTGGGATCTCCAGGCAGCTCTGTGGGGGTTCATTTATAAATCCACTTCCACCAGAACTCTCCAATTTTGGAACCTTTCATGTGGGACTCTGAAAATCCCTAAAGAAGCTGCTTTGGAGTACGAATGTTGGAATAAAACTGGCATCCTGTGTGTCTATTAATTACAGATTATAATATGTGGCTACATTTTCCTAAAATATCATCAGACATCAAACCTCCTTTTAACATGCAAAAAATAGAATATATTACAGCATATTAATGTGTCAAAGAGTGCAAAAGCCAAAGATAAAGTAATCACCAAGATCAAGCTTTGTTTAATGTTCTTGCTTTTCATAACTGAATAATGCACTCCCACAGAGACTGCAGACAGGTCTGCTTTTAAAGTCTTTACGTAGTCACTTTGGATCATGTGAGTGATGGTACAAATGCAGGCCAGCAACAGAAGCTAAGACTTAACAGTTTATTATTGAAAGAAAATGTTTCAGTCCTTATTCAGAATCATCTGTTCCACACAGCAGAAAAAAAAACATTTGCGGTCTCAGTCTTACAACTGTCAATACTAACAAGATCACATGCAAAACCAACATTCCTGTTGGTTTACTTAAACTCTTAATGCTACAGCGTTTCTTTATAAAGGTCTGCAAACATTCAAAACAAGCAGAAATCAAAGTGTTATTATTCTGCTTGAGCAGTGTACCAAGCTTATTCATAAGAAACAGTGCAACAAAGCTAAAAACCAACAGCAGCTTTCAGACAGAAGTCTCTGCTGATATGCTAAGCAGTAAGCAACAATGCGTGCTGTTAGCAGTGTTTGCTAAGGCAAGAATGTTTATTACCATTTCTCATACCAGGGTTTAGACATTTACAAAGTTCTAAGTATTAAAATTTGCTGTGTGCCTCTACAAACTGAATTACACCTTTAACTGTACAGCTTAAGAATAGCTGTGCTATTACTTTTCTAAGCAATTGGACTAGCCAATGATAAAATGGGTGAAAAATCCTGCAGACTTGCATTGAAACTGAGGTCTGGCAACCACATCAGAACACTTTAGATTTAAAAAGATCGCTCAAATTTTCTTTCGAAAGTGTAAAAAATGTAGTTTTGAAAAATATTTATTAATATCTTTAATAAACTGTTGAGAATAACAATTTAAACACAAAAAAGATTAACAAGGTTATTAAAAATACATCAAAGGGAACTATGGTTGGGGAGGGCAGCACAAAGAGCTCCCTTGGTTTTATTCTAATGAGCATCCGGTGTCTCTATACATAAGAATTGATTTCTTTCTTGTTTGTCCAACAGCAACACACATGAGAGATGGAGACGAGAGCTGAACGAGAAGATTGGAACAGTGGAGGAGAAGGACAGAAATAAGATCAAAGAACAAAGGAACTCAAGGCTTAGCTGGTGAAACACCAGTATTATGACTCTCTAAAGACCCCCTGCCTGGTACAAGGAGGGGCATCAGTCTGCCTCCTACACACAGCTGACAGAAACCCTGAGCAGGATGTCACCACTCTCAAATTCAATCTCCTCCAGGCATTAGCTTAAATCCAGACCCTGAAGAACTATGTCTTCAATGCACATCCATACACACAGATGAGGGGTAACAGATGGCACCACACACACACAAACACACACACCATGACTGACGACACATCCGCTCATCAACATGTTCCTCTGCCGTCACCAGGTGCCAGATGTTGTTTGAGTCGCAGTATTGTCCCGCAGATTTACAGATTGACTGAGCAGACAGCCCCTTCCATCACTGCCACAGCTTGGCTGGCGCTCGACCTGTTATCTGCAGATTTTAAACAGAACAATGTCTGACTATTAGATCACGAAGCAGGTGGACAGAGGCGTGTAATGCTCCCACTGGGAATTTGCATGTTAGAGTGTTCGCTGTTGATAATCTCAGAAAGTGACTGATTTGCAGTTAGTCACCAGACAGCAGGAGGGAAGCTTCCAGTTTATTGGCATTCAGACTTGCAGTAATGTATCCTTTTTTTTTAAACCCTTTAAGAAATCTGCATACTATACAAAAGTGTCCTTGTACATGACAATCTAACCCAGGATGTGCAGAGTGATAAAACTTCAGCTTCAGGGGCAGAAAAATGTGGTAATATATGCATAATGGAGCTGAGAATATTACACTATTGTTAGTGCTGGACCGATATGCAGTTTTAATGGACAATGCCGATTCAGTATGTAGACAAAATTGCTGAATTTAAATGAACACTTAATAAAAAGTTAATTTCACTTTAAATTGAACTAAACATTTGTGAATGATTGTGGTTCCACATTTGCAGAAACTTGCTGAGCTTTCTACTACCCAACCAGCAATAAATCATTCTGTAACCAGGCCGTATCAACAACATGCTCCATCACAACAGTGACAAACTGCAGTAATTTCATCAGCCGTATCTGAGCTATTGTGAGTCATGGCCACTTATAAAGGTACTTAAGCAGACGGTGCACGGGGAACTGCATTGCCACCAAAGGG
Source organism: Ambastaia sidthimunki (assembly GCA_036877625.1). NCBI lineage: Eukaryota > Metazoa > Chordata > Actinopteri > Cypriniformes > Botiidae > Ambastaia > Ambastaia sidthimunki. The sequence continues at coordinate 7,699 of JAZGTK010013825.1, read as the reverse complement.
AACTCTGCCAAAACTTTAATAGGCCTATTTAACATTGCCTGCTGCTCTGACCATCTAAAAGCTTACAACCACCGGCCACAGTGCTCCACAGCAAGCCTCAATATATCTGGATAACTAAAACATGACTGTGTAAAAAGTTACTGGATGTTTAAAGCATTGCATCAAGTGAATGCAATCATAAAGGTTACAACTGTGCAAATATATGGAGAAGTACTGCACTTCTTAGGGCACTAAGGGGATTTTGTCCTCATCTTTATCCTCTTTTCCTACGTGCAATAAACTAAATTTCTGTCGGCTAAGCAAGGAAAAAGGGCGTACGCAATAGCAGATGGGGGAAATGAGACTGTGGCTGGGATGTGTCAGAAATAAGCCCGTCTAAGAGCCACAAAATGTGCCAAGACATGCCACCTCTGCCAGCCATTCAGGGCCAAACTCTTTGCAGCAAGAGTGCCAGGGAAGAAAAGCCACTGGTCCTAACTCCTAAACATACTATTAACAAGACTGCCCAGGAAAGAGAGGAGACCGTTATAGCTGAAGAAGAATTAACCAAGATGAGTAACTTGGCAAACCCTGACTGCACTGAAACCAGGAGACTCAGCAAACTGAGTCAGCCTTACTGAGTGAGAGTCCGAACATTTGCCAGTGAAGATGGGGGAGATACAGGACGGCATGTACTCACTGGGCCTGTTCTGAAATTATGCAGGCCTGTTTGACAATGTGGCACTTCTAATACATGTGGTTTAACAAAACATTAATTTGAGAACCCAAAAGAAGTGCTAAACATATTTATCTTCATGTTAGAAAATAGGAATTGTTTTTAAGCTGTTTGCATAGTCAGCTAGCACTGGTAGGGATTGGCTCCACACATAAGAATTTACAACAGTATTTAATATAACAAATGGACTTTTCACCTGGTCCAAATTAATTTTAACTGCAATGTGCAGATTTCACAGAAGGTGGGATTCTTCCAGCTGCAATGAGACAGAGGCAGGCAGGGAAATTCTCTTCATAAATTTAAGTATCTTTAATTAAATGATAATCGCAAAGAGAAAAAACAAAACCAAACTCGACAAGGGCAACTTTAAAGAACACCATTAAACACCAGTAAAGTAGAGTTCGTGTTAGTATAGCTGTATAGTTCTGTAATGGTTAAGCGTGCCAGGAGACACATTAGGTTTAGTAGTAATACGAGTTCGGCTCCTGCTTCATGAGACTTTGTGACCTTTAAAGCAGATATGGACCTGCTGTTTTTCAACCATACTGTTGAGAAAACACACTGATCAAGCTTGGATCAAGTTCAATGGAGATACAGTATGGATCAAAACCATCACAGAACTTTCTTTCTACCCTTTAAAATCTAATCCAAGCTTTTCCTGATCCCCTCAACAAAAGCATGCAAGATGACACCTGTGCAACCTTTAAATACGATTTGATGGAACCTTCAAAAGTTCTATCTTGACAGCCACCAGTTCAGGAAGATGGGAAAGCCTAACAAGAAAGCTGGCACTGATCTAATGACCTACTTCATGACCGGCTGAATGGCAATATTCTGATCAATAGTCATGGTCTGATCTCATGATAAGCTGAGAAATTACAAAGCAGCTGTCTTGGCAAGAATACCAAACACTAGATTTATTCAGGCAAAGATTTTGTAAACAGGCGTGTATGATAGACATAATTTCATTTAATCATCAAGCACTGCAATGTGACGTTATCTTTACTGCTTGAAAAAGAACGTTTGAATGTTCAGTCCTTACCTGATTACTGATACAATCACCCAGTCAATGATTCTGAAGTTAAGAGCTCACTCGAGGGGAAGAAATTTCAGTTTGTTTCTCACATAATGCCATTGTCTGGCTTCATAGAAAGAAACAATACTGCACACAGTATTGTTTACACACAGACGTGCTTTTACAATGCCTTTTTGTTGTTTTTTGAGCTTGACAGATGTGATCATGTATACAGACAGTCATTGTAGGAAAAAAAACTGCATAAAAGTTTGGATGAACATGAGGGTGAGCAAATGCTGATGTATTTCAAGCTCAACACAGCACACTGGAAAAAATTGATTAACACTAACAATTCACATTTGCCTCAGGCAGCCACAGGCCGAGCAGAGCCAGATGAAAGAAAGTGCTGGCATTCTGGTGAAGACTTCTAAAAGAGGAAGAGGGTGTGTCTGGGTGCGCACTGCTCACTAAACATGGACAAAGCCGAGACGAGCTGACATCAGCATCTTTGCCTGCCTCTCTTTTTTCCCTCTCCTGCTGTAAAATCCTTCGGTTTTTGCTGCTTTGATGTTGTTCTTTGTTGCTAATTCTCCTTAGATTTTCTGTCCCACCTGTCCAGAGTGACATCACTCTCCATCTCATTTCCATTTCCTCTGCATTTTTCCTTCAGAGCTTCTCTATACTGCCTCGTTCTCCCTGATCTTCATTTTGTTCACATTCCTCTGTCTGACAGGGATGACAGACCCTGTCTGGTCCTCGACAGGTCAGACGTGATGAAAATAGGCCAGTGCCGGGCCTTACAGCAGGTCACAACAGCTCAATTCAGCTCATTTACAAAAATCAAACCATGTCTAGTGGGCCAGAAACAATCATAAAACAACTTTCTTTACTATATTAACTGTAACTATATTATTTAGCAAACCGCTAATCATGAATTTGGACATTTCTGTGGTTTGAAGAAAGAAAACAAAAACAGGGTGGAAAAGCATGGAATTCTGCAGAATGAATTTAAGTACTACACACTTATTGGCAGATAAAAGCACTATACAGTTATCCAAAATATGCCATAAATGAACCTCCAATAGACAAGAGGGGTACATTTTGTTTTAAGGCCAAAAATAACTAGATTTTGGGACATGCTAAACACACACACACACACAGGTTAGGTTTCCATGTTCTGTGGGACTTTCCATAGACGTAATGGTTTTTATATTGTATAAACTGTATTTTGTATCCCCTAACCCTTACCTTACCTTCAAACGTAACCCTACAGAAATCGTTTTGCATTTTCAAATATGCATTATTTACTATGTTTAATTATCAGCTTCCCTCGTGGAGACCGCTGACCGGTCCCCACACAATGTAGGTGTGTGTTACTTTTACCATCCTTGAGATGACATTTGGTCCCCACAATGGTAGAAAAACAAGAAAACAGACACACACACACACACACACACAAATCAGACTTTTGCAGTTACGAACTTTAAGCAATATTCACATAGAAAAACAGGCCTCAAAAGCAATTACAGCTATTTTTAAAAAACACTTGTCTGTACTACAATACAGTAGTATTGTAGTACTATACAGTAGTAAAAACAGTACTTGAATGCTCTTTTATTGCATTTAATTATTTTTGAAAAGTAAAAAAATATATATATTGGAAGGTTCTGGAAGGTTTTGGAAGTGCAGAACCTTTGAAAAGCAAAACCTTTTGATGAAATTAAATATGAAAGAATCCCTATTTTAAGTGGTCTGAAATTCTTCATATGAATACTGCAGTCTTTATTTCCTTTGGTAGTAACGCATGCCAAACTCTTGGGAAATAGGGCACAAAGGTTTAGGAAATCTGCATCACAGATTGAAAGGAAGAGTTAAGTATATTTATGGAAAAAACAATGCAGAAAAGGGAGAGCGAGAACACCAAAGGGGAAAAACTAGCCCAAACAGCTCCTGCATTGAGACAGCAGCACTGTTCTTAATAAGCTCGGCACTGGAAATGAAAAGTTCAAATGGCACACTAATAGACTTCCTCTAAAAGAAAGTGTCAAACAGTTACAAACGGCTGTGAACACAGACAACAAACCACCCACAAAAATGAAGACAAAGAGACGGCTAATGAAGTTTCCTCTCGCTATTGATACCTGACAATACAATAATATGAGATGCTGAACGAGTGGACCTCAGTCACATTCACTTTATTGATCAAAGCAATACATACAAGACACCTGAGATGGGCTTATTGCATTGCAACAAGCATTAAATTCACAGATGAGATCTTGAGAATCGCCTAAAAAAGGACCAAGACTCAGAAGACATTACAGAAATGACTATCTACAGATGTACAGGAAGATGCATGAAGCTTAAACTAACGTTTCAGTGGTGAGATCTGAGCTGCAGTTAAAGTCTTACTCAACGGCATTACTGATACTTCCTCTCAGATAAGATCTTTAAACCGCAGGACTGTCCAAATTATTGCCTGTTTAAATACTTGATGTCACAACACACACTACCCAATTTTCTGACAAAATCAAAACTTCTCTATTGAAGAAGAAAAAATATTGTAATACTATCACAGAATATTTGGAGATTTGTTTACAAGATCCTTGTTTAGATGTTCATATGTTCGAGCACTGATTTAATTCTGTTATACTCTTATGTGTCATTTGCTTACCGTTATAAATTTGTTCTGAAAATCGTAGAAATAACGCAGTACCTAAGAACAGTGCATTCACTGACCAGACTGTGTGTCTTTTCCTCATTAGGGTCCAATCTGCAGTGTGCACAGTGTGAACAGATGAAGTGTCTGAAGGTCTTTGCGTAGGTCATCATTAACAGATGAGCGTCAAACATACGAGTGTGTAATTGAGGAAGTAAGGTTAAGGGATTTCAATCTAACAGTGAAGCAGTCATTTCCCCTCAGCATTCCTGAAATGGCGCACACTGAACTTACTGTGGGAGTGAAAACGAGAACAGGAGCAAAGGGGCCACCAATGAATGAGGAGACATTTCTTTATTTAAAGGGATCATGTTCATCTGTGGAATACTGGTTAGAGATGTTTCACTAAATGCAAACTTATGTCAAACTCAGCACAAGGAGTAAAGCACGACTTCACAGCTTAATGCTTTAATATAGCGAATTTAATATAGAAAATGAACATCAGGTGGTTCATTGCATTAGTCTGTGACTGCATGTATGTGTGTTCCCAACACTCATCTTTCTTCTGACCTCAACAACTCAGTTTAACATGAAAAACACTGTCCTTTACCCTAAAGACTTATGAGATTACAGTTAAACGTGTCAAAGAACAAATACGATGTAATAACAGAAAAACAAACTGAATAAGGTTAGTGCTTGAGAGGCACACTGGTGAGGGAATCACCGGAGGAGGGCAGTGCCACAAAGACAAATTGTGATGAAAACATGGCGGGTGATAAAGAGAGAGACAGCGAGAGAAAAAAGACTTGTAAATATAGTGCAGACTAAGATTTGCCATCTCTCAGAGGAAGAGGTCGAGTGTCAGACCTGTAGGAAGCAGATACTGTTGACTTTCATTAGCTGTACTTTGGCATGTTTAGCTGTTGGCATGTAAGTGATGCCATGTGCTATTAATCCAGCCCTTACTACTGCATACAAATGCTGCGGCAACCCACCATATAGGCATTTCTGACCTATACAGTAAAGTTATGAAATGTAAATCTCTTTAATGTTTGTCTTCCAACTATATAAAATAACTCATTATAATTTATGTTAACTTTAAGCTATGCTAGCTCATGGGTCACATTTCGATAGGCTCAGACCTACAATCTAACGTCAACCAGGATTTTACATCACTGGAGTTCATTAAAATTCTACAATTTATAAAAAATACATAAAAATAGGAATGGTCTTGATTTTATCCATCAAAAATGAATTGCATTGTGAAAAGTGGGCATTACATAACAGAATAAAGACAGATGGTTGGAGGGGAGGGGTTGAAAAATTAGGAGGATTTGTGATGTCAGCTGAAAAGGAAAGTCATTACAGAAGCAGAGCCAGTGATTAAATCTTGAAGATAAATTGCAAAGACACAATAAAACAGGAACAAAGTATTTTTGATTGGGTTTAAAGGTAATATCCATCAATTCGCTTTTTTGTGATAAGTATTGTAATAACATAATTGTGACATAATAATATGTCAGTAAAATGGTAGATTCCGCAAAATGGCTAATTGGCTATTATTATGTATGTATTAAAGCAGAAATAGCAAACATCGACAGTCCTCACAGAGGTTGTCGTTTTCTCAACACAGTGTTGGGGCATCCAAGTCATCTTATAAAGCTGGATCCATACTGGAGCTGCCATGATCTGTAGCTTCCCCGAGAAAGGTATTCAGAGACAGAAACAGACTCCTCTAGCCTGTTAAAGTTGCCACAGCATGTCTGAAAATACATGAGGTTCACCACATACACAGTCTGCCACTCTGCTACAAAGAACGTTAAAGAACAATAAGGGACACAGCCACCCTCAGTCCTCTTATTCTAAACATGACCACGGGTGTCATGTTTAGTTTCTGCTAGTTGGATGGATTAAGGTGTGTAAACGCACACCTGCTTTGCTAGAATGTCTGGAGAAAACAGCATCAGCACTTGTAAAACCTAATCACAGAGTAAATAATTCAGGTCACGACTCGGTTGAACCTGCAAATAAACTGTCAAGACCCCTGGTGAACCCATTCAGACAGAGCCAGAGAAAGAACTATGGTCGATTATTCCATCTACTAAACAACTAATAAACGAATGTGTAAACCCAGGCAAGCAGCGCTATGAATAAGTGATACTGTAACTTTAACAAGCTAAGGAGGCCAAATCACCTTTTACAGCAGCAAATATTTGGGAAACAGCATAATATGATTGGCTGCCTTATTCTGGGTGCTGAGGTCAATTGTTATTTAACTCAACCATGTCAAAGCTGGTGGAAAACCAAACACAGGCTCAATTGTTTGTTTCCAAATCCCAGTGAGCTGCCTTGCTGTCTACTGTCTACATAGGCAGCTACCTAAAGCTCTGTAAGTCAAAAGTGACAGACTTGGAATGCCCTACATAGGCATCAACTTAACATGCCACGCAAATAGCAATAATAAACTGACACAGCCAATAAATTTCAGTTACGCATTGCAAAGCATTCTGGAATTGCCATTTGTGAAGGATAAGAATGACCTTAAATTTGGCAAAAGCGAGGTACAGTATTTTAAAAGTTAGCATAATCCTAGTGTTTGGAATAGCCATAATGCCTTAAAATGATGTCTAAATTGGCAGCTTACTAAGTTTTGGAACAGAGATTATTTAACACAAAACTCAGGAGGAAAACAAAAAAATAAAGAGCATTCCATCCACAGTTACAACGCCATACCAGCACATAAAAATGTGCAATAATCTAAGAATTGTTTAACTATTATGTTGGATAAACATTGTGGGCAAAGTTTAGAGACATAAACTACTTGTACTTTTGACAAAAGTTTTGCAATTCGACAAAAGCCCTGCCTCCAATCCTCAAAACATTATAACAGAGTGCAATAAAGACCCATCTTGCATAAAGCTCCATGAAAATACCCACAAAATACAGGACTGCACTAGCAGTATAATTCCTGGCTTTGCTATGTGGCAGTAAATAGACACAACTACAGGCGTTTGTTTGTGAGGACTCGAAGAACAGAATATGTTTGTGAAAGTTTGACTTCCTGAAGATGTCTGATCAGAAAAAAAATCATAATCTCTATTACAAACCAACTCATAGTCTGGTGTTTAATCTGTGTAGACAAATGTGTCCTTTTAAACTTGAAAGCTTCAGCACTTATTGGTTATAATTGCACATGAATAACACATGAAACAAGCCTCAAAAATTTTATTTTTATGTTGTGTGGAAGAAAGTCATATATGTTAAACTTTCATTAATTTTTGAGTGAACTATTCTTTTAATCAAAATCAATCTA
>JAZGTK010013824.1:0-14088 GCA_036877625.1 Ambastaia sidthimunki | reverse complement strand
ACACACACACACACACACGTTTACTTGTCTGTCTAAATGGGGACATTCCATAGACATTTTTACAATGGAAAAATAATATTTATCAAATTGTATTCAACAATATACACACACACACAACAGCTTTAACCTTTAAAGTGATATGAAATAATCGAGGGGCAAATTACACTGGAGCATTTGAGATTGCATCAAACAAGTAGAGACGGAGAGTGAGAGACGGCGAGGAGGTGGAGAGAGACAGAGAAATGTGAGACAGGAAAATCAGAGCGACATTAAAGTGAGACGCTTTATGATGTTAAATGGAGCTCTGGCAAATGTCACTCAACCCTTGAAACACTTTGATGAATCAGATACATCAGTGCAGAATGAAGCTTTTATTGAGCCGTTAAATATTCAGTTTAGTCTTCTAAATCATTCCTGTCAGAACTTTGGAAAACTTTTTTTAACCTCATTTATAGAAAATCTGCTTTGTTCTGCATCAGTCTCAAGGTTTGCCTTTCAAAAAATATCTTATTTTCCCTCATGGTCAACATCTACTTGATTGTGTTCATTCTACAAAGCAGAAGCTAAAATAAAGTCTATGATCGCATACAAACATTGCTTGTATCATGCTGTCAGTTACTGTTTGCACCACGAGCAGCACAGCAAATGAAACTCTTCTCACACTGCTGACTGTTTATTTCCAGCAGGGCTGTATCATGAGTTTAGCAGACACTAGAGACCTTGACCTCTTCTTTCCTTTACAGTTTGCACTGTATATATACAGTGTATTTAGCAAGAATGCTAAAGTGTTCCTGTAGCTCAACTGGTACAGCACTGTGTTAGCAGCACAAATGTTGTGGGTTTGATTCCCAGGGAACACATACTGATTAGATGTATATCTTGAATTCACTGTAAGTCACTTTGGATAAAAGCATCTGACATGATTAATTGTAAATATATATGAAGGAAGGATGAATACGCTGAGGTCCAGGTGCTTCGCTAGGGGGCGCTAGCGTTCAGCTCACGCCGTATGTGACAAGACCAACGTTTCCTACTGAACCAAAACAATACATAATTATTTCTCCATTGAAAGCATTCAAAAGTAGCATTGTATGTGTTCTGTGCATTCAGAGGACAACATACAGGCAACATTTAAATTACGCTTTAGCAGTGATTTTTGTGTTTATGGAGGTCTCATGCATGATTTGTTTTTGCCTGTCTGTGGTAAGAAGACTGAATATGATGATCAGTCATGTGATCAGTCATGTGAACATTTTGGCTTGTGCTATTGGCTTTAGGAGCCCACAGAGTGAAGATGGCAGCATCCAGATCTTTTGCCAACACATCAACTGCCATTAAAATGTGGAGGAGTGAAACGAGCGTCTCTCTGCAGGTCTTACTGACTGCCTCGTATTGAAGTGTGATTTGCAGACAGACAATAATATGCTCTGTGTTCAGATCATCTTCATTCTAAGAGGAACACTAGTTCCAGCTGATGAGACCTTCACTGCATTTCCTGTCTCTACCTGTGATGGTCATTATTGTCTCATCGTCTGCACTGCGTCTGTAAAAAACAGATTGAAACTGAAAGAGATTGAAAAGCTGTGAGATTTATTGAGTATATCAAAGAAATAGTTTACTAAAAAAAAAATATTTACTCACCCGCATGTTGTTATTTACAGATGTTAATCGTTGTACAGTTCTTTCAAAACAATGACAGAATAAAAACAACACAGTTCTACTAAAAAAGAAATAACAGCGATGGTTTTGGAATGAGTAAATAACAAAAGAGGATCCAACAAAAAGTAAAACTGTTATATTCATAAAAAAATTTTCATTACACAGTAATTTATTTTTGCTTTTTTATTTGGGCAATTTTTTACCTTTGAAAAAATTCCCAGGATAATTCTGAGAAAATGTATTTCCAGATAATTTTTTTGCCAGTTAAGTCATATTGTATTTAACATTTTTTTGTTTCTGCTGAATTCATTATCCATTTGAACAATATGCTGTATTTATGCTGTTATATGCCAGTATGTATTTGTGTAGGAAATGAATTTGCCTGATTTGACCTTGTTGATGTGAGCAGGATGGAAATCAGAGAACCGCTGGAGAAGATCCATGTTGGATCCTAAGGAGACCATCTGTTGGTAGAGAGAGATAAATACAAAGAGAGAGAGAGAGAGGGACTGAGCAAAAGAGACTTACAGAGAGAATAATGTGGCTATTGAGCTCAACAGTAGAGTTACGATTGTAAATCCACATTCATTTTCTCCATATGGAAATTAATTTGAAACCAGTTTAAACCAACTATAAGCAGCTGATGTTGTGTGCAGGTAATGGTGTTTGCTTTATGTCAATGCGCTTTCATAGCCAAACCCAGTTTATATCATGTCAACAAGACATGATATAAACCAGATTAATCATTAACTGCACTTTTAATGAGGTTCATCATTAAATATATATTGTGTTTTTTTGAAAGTCATAGTAAATTGATGCTAACAATCGATACAAATGCGCTGCATTGGACTGCAGACGTACTGTTGCTACTGTGTTTTCAGATGAGACTGATTCTCTTCTGTGAGAAACTGTTGAGTTGATCTCATCTGTCCCACGTGTCACTTCCTGTCATGACATCATCTGAAATGTGCTGAGATTCCTGCTGCTCTCATTCCCTGATGAAAAGAAATACACTCATTCTCTCACAAATCTCTTCATGAGCTTCATTCATGGAGGATATTTCTGAAAACATCCTCGTGTCTCAGAGATGTCACCTCCCAAATCTGTGAAAATGAGAAACAGAATGTTTTAATGATCAGTAAATAAAACTGAGACATTGAAATAATTCAACATCACATAAAGAAGCACCAAATAAGAACCTTAATGATGTTAAATCACTTTACAATTCATTGCTGGTGGAAAACTGTTCGTTCAGCCAGATCCCTCAAAAAACAGCTGAAAACCGGAATACTTGACAGGAACATGCTGAGTGCTCTATTTATATAAAAACTCAAACTTTTTTACTCTTTTCCTCAACAGGTATTATCTCTAAACATAGCTGGAAATGTGTAACTTTGTACAGCACTTGTCATGTTACTGCCTCGCTATAATATAACGCTTCATTGCTTTCTGCACTTATATCTACAGTTTAAAACTGTGACACAATGACAACAAATACAGTATTTTATGAATTTAGGGTCTGTTACAAAATATCTGCTTTCATTTTTCTGAATTTATGATTTGATGGAATTAAAAGGTCCCCTATGAAGTGCTGCATCGACAGGCTTGTGTTTACAGTCACATTTCCCGTTTGCCCAGTGCAGTTTGTGTATTCAAACCAATATAAAAGACCAATATTTGCAGAATCAATAGCACATATATGAAACACATATATGATCCAGAGATTGTGTTTAAACAGGATTATAATTACAGTATTGCCAGAAACCTCAGGGGTCAGATAATAATATAAAGCACAATATTCTCTCCTGCAGGCTGTTGACATCAGTGACAATCTGCTGGGTCAAATCATAAAACCTAGAGCAATACTAAACTGTATGCAATCTCACATAAACCGTGTTTTCAGCTGCCACTGGACACTCAACATCTGACCCTGAAACACATTCAGAAATGACAGTGAGGGACACGCCACTAAATGCAACAGAACTGACCTCTCGCTTGCCTGAGAGAGGATTATAGCTTTACTGGAGTAATCCTCGCCCCATCTCTACCACGCTCTGGTTTCCAGAAATCATGTGGGTGTTTTGGCTGCGAGCGCATTTTTGAGTATCAGCCGAGTTGATGTCACGACGCTCAGCCAATTACTGCACCATACCGTCTGGCCTACGCAACACCGAGGTGCCAACCTGCCAAAAACAAAACATGTGAGAAGCCAGAGAGTCTTCGCTGATTCTGTTCTAAGCATTCTAATGTTGCTGCACAGTTTTCAGCAGTACGATACTCGCTGAAGCATAACATTCTAAAATTACTAACCAATCTGTGCTGATTAACCAAGAAAACAGGTGTCTGTCCATCCCGGCTGGTTGCTTTGGAGATGTGTGCAGTATTGCTTTAAGATCTCTGGTGTTGTTCTGTGCTTTGCAAGAAGGACTTTTTAGGATGGTACAGTAACTACAGTCAGAGAGGAGAATGATCTTATAATTGCCACACAGTTTTGTAAAACGTTCTGTCTGGTACTGTGTGTGCGCAGAATGACCTTTGACCTCACCTCAGTTTCTCTCAGTGCTATTGCTGCAGACGACTTCCTGTTCTGTCTGGATTTATGAAGTCAGGCTGCTAAAGGAAAGTAAAAATTGCTTTGTCATCTCATTTAAATCCTGTCCATCCAGCAGCCGTTGATTGTTTCACCTGCCGACATCCATCTCTGACAGACGGAAGCGCCTCCAGGAAAATGAAGTTGAGGAGCGAGCTCTTGATTGTTTTGGCAGGGGTGAACAGGTTGGCAATGTAACACTCGGTGCGTCTCAGAAACACACTCCTGATTTTCTCACCACATGTTGAACTTAGCAACTCAATTGGCAAATCAACTGGAGGGCTGTTTGGAGCTTGTTGCCATGGTTTTGTTAAACAGTGGACTAATCTAGCGCCTCAGACATGAGAATACATCAGAGAGTCACAGATGCTGCAGGATATGATATTTTGTGCTTCTGTATTGTGTGGAACATCAGCTATCTGTCCTTGATTTGTGTTGAAGATGGGGTTGTTGCAATATACAGATATTGACAATAACCATGTGATATTGTAAATGTGATATTAATAACCATGGTTATTGATATTATTAGTGATACTGTAAATAATTCAACACCAGTATCTGGTTGACACTCCAAAATAGTGAGTGGAGGCTTTCCACCTGTTTAACATTTTGGTAACAAACTCTCACATTAGTTGCTAGAACAACCTAATCAAATGTTTTTGAAGACTTTACAGTATAAATGACATGCATGTGTTTACTGTTTACTCGATACACTCTAATACAACATGCTAACATACATCAATCTTGTTAACAATGAACACAGTAACTGTTCAAAATTCAACGTCACCACTGAGAAGCTGTCAGATATAAAAATCACCTTCATCTTCATCTTCCACATCCTGGTTCAAAAGTGCTGGTGGCGTTTCACAAATAACTTCACAATCCACTGCAAACTCACGTTCAGCTCTGAAATAAAAAACACACATTCAAATCAAACTCCCCTATAACTGAAAATACTTTACATTACAGATGCCAATACTGTTTAAAATTCACCTGGTTTTCTCTCTGTGAATGAAATAAGACTTCACAGGCCGCTGGGGCTGATGAAACACAGAAAGGTCGACAATAAAAGCTGTGATTGTAGATCAGTGAATGTTATCAGTCATGTGGTGAAAGGTCATCGTACGCTACAGGAAATGATTCCTGAAATTTAACTCAGCTGGTGTGACATCAGAACGTTACAGTGACCAAGACAGTGAGGAACTAAAGTCAGCAGGTGAACGTGTAAATATATATAAGAACTCTTAGTTTTCTAAACTGAAACCAGTGAAGGAAGAGCTAATAATCAACACATTAAACTCTAATGAGTAACAAAAACACTCAACTTACTCAGTTTCACTCTATCTGCCCAGATATTTCGTAGCCACCCTCCACATTCCCCATCATTGTCGTCTCATCTTCACTCATTCATTTATCTCTCTGATGACATTATTCCAGATTTTACTCTGCCAATCGAATCCATGTGCCCATTCCAGAATGAAGACGGGAGCGGGAGATGGTTTTTGTTCACAGCCCTGAGATCACACATCAAAGAAACTTCAGTTCTGTAAAGTGAACAATTCTGGATCTGCAGCTCATTTTGTACAATAGGAATTTAGTCAGAGAAGAAGAGGGAGACAGAAATATGCACAGCAGTACAAATCAGGAGAAGAAGAGCCTGTTTTGACAAGTTAATTACTTATAAATCTAAAACTGCTTAAAGTTCAGTCAGATCCAGGACAAAGAGATGGAGAAAAGTGGGCAGAGATTGAGCTGCTGTGGTTGTCATAAGACAGAGGTGACGTTCTCATGGCCACAGAGGCAGCAGGGAAAAACATTTACTCTGTTTAAATGAAATGCTGTCAAGAGTTTATCGGGGGGATGTTGGGGGAGTTTTTATCATTGGTGAAGCCAAACACAGGATCAGACTAAGCTAGTTTACTGAAAAAACTCATGATTCAACGTTTAAAGAGGTCGTGTTTATTTTTAATTGACATTATAATGTGAGAAAAATTCTGTGTGTCAACCTCAATGATCATGTGATGATGTATTAATATGTGTGATATCACAACCTTAAAGAAAATCAGATTGAGCTTGTTTACATAAATTATTTTGGACTGTGTAGAAAGTTTCTCCCCAGAAGAGCAAAAGATTTTTGAAAGTTATTGTGTTTTCATAGAACATTGAGCTCTTTCATCTCAAAAGATCAAGGAAAATTTGATTCCTCATGGTTTGACCTCTTTAGTAGTGCAGGCTCGATGTTTTATTTATTTACCACAAATCCTTTTTTAATTTCACATTTTCTGCTGCCCTTATTATTTGTTGTTTTCACTGATCATGGGTGAAGTCAGGGCTGCTAGAAGTTCTGTGATTCTGTGTTTGCCAAAACAAAACTCGTGTGATGAGGGCCGGGCATGTTGGAGGGGTTCCCGGGGGCTTTCTCTTCAGGCCGTGTGGGAAGATGCGGCTCGGCTCCACCAAACTGCAACCCACAGCTTCTGACTAGTCCTGCTCTCTCACAGTTTGTCACCAGACGTGCGCCAAAACAGATGGAGTTCACACAGCGCCATGTGGAGCCATGAGTTACTGGCACTGAGGAGAATCGGGAGAAGCAGTGAGAAAGAGCTGGTGATGGCTTCACAACAGCTTGCTGCAGTCAGTCTAACTCTATTCCTTTCTGAAGTCAAATGTCTTCTGTTTGAGCATGAGCTGTTGTTGGCGGGTCTACATCAGCATCCTGACCTCTGTTCAATCCTGTTTGAACCCTGAGTTCAAGAAGTACAAAATGACTTTGGGCATGAAGGCCGCAGTGCAACTCTAAATTACACCCTAGAACATACTGAAAACTTGCTCCTTTACTTTTAAGCACCAGCACCAGTGGACACTTCAAAAAGAATTCATTAACCAGAGAACTACATCAGCACCTACACCATTATACAGAGAACCAAACACACGAGACGTCCAACCACAACCACTTTAAAAACAATCCGTTTTTTTACATCGTCTGCTGCTGTATGGATCTGAAGTCTGGGGTCCAAACATCACTGACAATTTACCAAATGAGACCCAGAAAAACTCTGTATGCAAAACCCCCTCTACAAATATAGACAGTCTGCTTGGGCTGTTACAGAAGGTAAACGCAGGCAGGACGTGCGACACACGCAGGACGTGTGTGATCACCTGTCTGTGTCACATATCCACAACTTTGTCATAGGAGCGTTTCAATTGTCTGCTGTTGGTCATATATGAGCCGTCTTTTAATGCCTGTAGTATAATGAGTAAATGAAAAAAATAAAAACAGAATGTTTATGTTTGGATCTCTTCAAACTGAGAATATACAGTAACAGACATCCCAACTCTACATGTAAAGACAGTTACAGGCAGAACATGGTACCATTAGAACATAGTTCACTTTAAACTAGAACTACACAAATGAATGCAAGTGGAGAATCTCTATTAACAGAGTCAATTCTGTTTATTCCAAAGAAATAATAACACCAAATGCATCTTAATCCCCATCTGTGAATAATAACACAGCAGAACTCTTCTAGGATCAAAAGTATAATTTTACACAGCTCTGTGGTTTCCTCGTGTCTGATCTGAACTGCTGAGCTTCAGAGACAATGAAGTTTGCAGATTAATTGAAAGAAAAATGCACCTTTCAGTCAAACAAAGAGTCAGTTGATGTTCTTCAGATTATTTGTGTCAGGAATGTTCTGGGATGCAAATGCACTTCAAAATAAATTCAAATGCCACATGGGGCGGGAAAAATGAAATTATAATCAGTAATGCACAACAATACCCTCACATGAAGTGAATGAGTCAACATTAATTCATCTCAGGATAATTTTGCTCTCTCTCTCTCTCTCTCTCTCTCTCTCTCTCACACACACACATACACACACACTGAGGAAAATTAGCTCTCTGCTAATACAACGTAGGTAAACGTACCTCTTTTTTATTTGCAAAGTGCCAAATGGTTCTACAGTATATTATATAACATCACTTATTATGCTAATACAGCCTTTCAATGACTTTCTAAGTTGAAAGAATATTAGGCTGCCAGGAATTGTGCTGTCTCATCTAATGGATTCCACCTGAAGTAAACAATCGTTTCTATTTAAGGGGAAGATTATTTCTGAGACACCGCGGTCTCCACGACAGCACAAGAATCTGCAGTGTGTGCATGCGTGCGACTGTGACAGAGATAAAAAAATGCAACAATCTGTTAGCGCATCCAACGCATGCAGCAAACTGTCAATTAAACAATGATGGCCAGATGTTCAGCTCTCTTCGTTAACTTTAATTGATATCTCCCATCACTGACGACTAATCCTCCCACGGTCCATTTCAAACATGGCACCATCAACAGCAGTTACGATCATACTGTGTATGTATCAACAACACTTTCCAAGGTGGCAGTGATCTGAAAAGCTGTTCTCATGGTGACATACACAGCTGGGTTTCATGCCGAGCTGCTTTAATGTGACACTACCTTAATTTACTTGCTTGTAGCTGATAGGAGCCCGTCACTGAGGTCTCATTTTTCCTTCTCACCTGAGGGCAGGCATTTAAAAGCTTTGGGTGAAAGGCAATAACAACCTCTCACCTTGTATCTCACCTGGAAAGGAAAACAAACAGGCTCAGGTCGGAATTAAAAGCTCTCCTACAACTTTCCTCAGGTTGGTTATGGTCGCGATATGTTTGTGCTGGTTTAGGTAGCAGCCTCGGATTCAGCCTCATACAACACACCAACCTTGTCTGTTTAACTGACAGTTTGAACACAGCCATGAAAAGTGACTAAGACCATCAGTTCTTATCTGATCTTCATGCACCTGGACTGTGCTATGATCCCTAAACAGCGCATTAAAAACAAAATGAACCATGGCTGGTTGATTTACATGTCAGTCAGACAGTCTCGGCCAGAATAAGCTGCAATAAAAACAAGACTTTATGCCACGACTTAAAGTTCAGCTAGTTTTACTATCTGAGGAATTGACTAGTTTAGGAAAGCAGATAAAAACAGAATCAAATTTATATCCACTGTTATGCTGGAAATTATAGAACACAGTTTGAGACCTCTTCCTGAAAAACACAAACACATTTATAGCTCACAGAGATTAGTAACAGAGCCCTGGGGAGGGAACACTCATCTGTGAGTGAGACTCTGTACGCTGACATTGAACAAGGGCTTTATCAAACCCAGGGGCATTCTGGGATACAGAAGGACCGTATAGATCATCGCTCAGGGGAGAACGTCTCCAGGTCTGCCTTTAATACCTGCCTGCAGTGAACAAACCTATGCGCCATTTCACGTCTCCCTGCGGACAGATGAATGATTGCTCTCTTCTCATACCACACATAGTGCTTTATGCACAGAAAGACACGCACAGCCCTCGTGGGCTAGACAAAAGCACAGAGCCCAGAGAACAGACTGGCGTCGGAGAACAGGCGGGCTCATGGGAGGCCCTCGTTCTTTTAAGAAATGAACAAGGAGACAGAAACAAACGTCTAAAAACGTTGCTCTGATTTACCGTCTACCCCAAGATGGTGCTGTGCTATTAGTGATGCTGCAGTTTTTGGCTTTTGTATTTTTGTGCACGTTTGGTTTTGGCATGCGGTGCATGTTGGGCTGAATTCCCGCAGCACAGAATATTGGGACTGCTGACGTTCTGCACGTCTGGATGCATATGTGCAAACACCACCAAACAACACACGAGTGGATGTGCAGCCAATGAGAAGGTCAGATGATTACCATAGATAATTATGAAATTGTAATTTGCTGAAACAATGATGATTAGAGTAAAATTTACATATGAAAAACAAAGTTCAATCAGGTCCTTTTCATTTATTACAATCGTTTCCATTACACTGGTTGTGAGCTGATCGGGCTGTAAGAGTTTAGCTGGTTAGCGTCAGTTATCTGCCTTAGACCTCAATGGTTAAAACCTGCGGACATAATTAACTATGAATGTGAGTCAGTCAAAGTTTATACAACACTGTGGACATAAAGATCACATTCAGAATAAAGTTGTGTGATATTAATGGTAATATCTTACATGTTTAATATTTAAACATGCTCATTATTATTACATGTTATCCAAAAGCAGTATTGTTTTTGTTTCCTTTAGGTCTGGGTTGGTTTGGACTGTTTAGGGTGGATGTGCTGACGAACAGCTCTGGGTTAAACGCGGTTAAAGAGTTAAGGAGGGACGGGTTGTGTCGTGTGGGTGCGGCAGGCCTCTATTTCTGTAACTGTAAAGATATCACTGTATGACATTTGTAAATGCCATCGACACTTTTGCACTCTTCATCAAATACAAGCGTGCGCTCCAGAAACGTGTGTTTGTGAGCGTGAGGTGCAGGCAGTCAGTTACAGACTCAGAAATGTCATGACGGGTGATAGTGGCTGAGCGCAGCATAAAGGGGCTCTGAAGCGGAAAGACACATTAGCGTGACATTAAAGAGATCTGGGACGTGCTCGTAAATCAACGGCAGGCTCACCGATCCGCAGATGAGTGTGTGTTCAGTCTGAGAGAGCTGACAGGACGTCTGAGGAGACCATCACCTGAGATGCTGCTTTCCTGTCGGTCCTGTAATTTGGAAAACACGTTAGGACATTTCACAACCGCAATATGCGTGCAGTTCATCTAGCATGTTAGTTAGCATGTGCGACGGACCGTGCGTGAGAAAATCATCTGAATATGACATCGGCCAGTTGCTCTTTGTGATTTGAGCACCTTGTGTTCAGTGACATTAAAGAAACGCTCTCATTAAACAGAATGAATCAGCTGTTGTGATGGAGCACATGAGGTAATACATGCATGACAGTGTTCAGAATCCATTAACACATTTAATAAGTTACTGTAGACCCTCCCACTCTTTTCAGAAATAATCATGTTCACCAAAAAATAAAACCTAAGGCACCTACTGTAACTAAATAAATCTCTATAAATACTACTGTACTATAAATATAGTACTGTACTGATGTAACTATATACTGTAAATAAAACAGGCTTTTTATATAAGATATACAGTAGTGGCCAAAACGGATGTCTGACCTTGGAAAGTGATCTTCACCTTTTATTCAAACATATTCTTGTTTACAAGTTGCATAGATGTGCTTGAAGTTTGAGCTGAAGTTTTAACAAGAATTTAGGAAATGACATGCAGACGTGTGCAGATCTTACTGAGACCCTGTAATCAAAAACAAGACAAAATATTACTAACACATTACATTGTAGTCAATGTGTCTTTTGTGATCTTTTTGTTTTTCGATGCATTCTGTTGCATATTACAATAAATCCACATTACAGAACATCCTGTAGTTTGACTGTTTTGCAAATACATTTTGCAATGTTATGCCTAAAACAAGTTTAGTTTTGATATTCATCATATTTTGATGATTCAATCAAACCTGTATTTTTATTAAAAGCAAATATTGTGAAAATATTTCCTCAAGGCATCATTTTTGATCACTACTGTACAATAGACTCTATTGTATATCGAGTGTTTATAATGTGTCCATCCCATGCTGGTGCACTTTTACCTGTAGAGAGGTTATACATTTATACAGTGCAAATATTTCTGATAGACTTTTGTAGTTAAATAAGATATTGTGAAGAGGAGACAGAAGAGGTGCTTGTAAATAACAATTCATAGTGTTTCTGTGAGAGTAAGTATGTGGGGATCAGCTACAGCTGCCTCGATGACACTTGTGTGTGAAATTCTGTTCTGAGAGCAAAAACAGGTTAAAACGCAAAAAGAACCAGAATGTGTGATCATGAGGATGTTTTATGTTGCTTGAGTTATTATAAGCTGAAGTGCTAATATCGTGTGGATGGCACTGCACATGAAAAGCTAAATACGTCTGTTTGCTGGTACACTTTCCCCTGTCTGAGGGAACATTATTTATTGTTTACGGGCTTGTTAGGGAAATCATTTGGTCCGCCTTACAGACTAATTGGCAAATTTGCAGTTTGAGTGTAAATTTTCTAGCTGATTAGAATAAGCTAAGAGATTTGTTCATAATCTCCAGAGGTCAGAGATGTTTTGGGAATTGCTGGTCTTGAAATTAATTCAGAATTCATGAAATGTAAAAGTTATTATTCACACAAAAAGTTGTAGCAAATATCGCCAAGCTTAATTTGAAGAACAGCAATATTTCTGCAGGAGTTTGAATGCTCATATTTTTAGCCTCTCTGAGATTGTGAGCACACAAGCAAAAGTTTGGCTGTGTGAATCCTATTCAAAATCTGTTAGCTTAATGTGTTGGCCTTTCTTGACAAAATACAGTATGTGACAGATGAAACGATACAGTTTGTGACAGTTGTTTGCAGGAAAGGAATTGGATCAAACTATTGTTTCAATGACAGGCTGACAGAAAAACCTACTTCTCAAAGTCGGTATGTGACATAAAAATGCTTCACTGTTGAAGCCAGATATAAGATTGGAGCCTTTCAAACAGAAATCAGCTCTATTGTAAAGCACTCAGTAAGTGAACTATAGCGTGCATGAGAACGGCAGATTTGAAAGCTACATTAATGTACAGCCATTCACTTAATAATATCATTTAACACCAAACGTTCTTTGCTCACTATTTCTGCTCAGAAACACTCAAATCATTAGCTGTTCTTTCTTCTTGTACTTTCTTTTGTAGTTGCAATCTTGGATTTTGTGGTAGAGTTTAAGATTTGGGTTTAACAAAGCTGTGCACCATTGTGGGACTTAACACATTTGAGCAGATGTGAGGCATGTTTTGAATACACAGAAGGCTATTGCACAAAATAACTGAAATGGCTATCATACAATGTTTTTAGAACATGTTTTCATGTAGTCTTTGTTATGCACTCGTCATTCACATTGCCAGACCCTTCTGCACTCATGAATGTCCTTTACAATAGAACACAACAGGAGGGCTGCAGAGGTAAAAAAAAAAACCTCATTTAGTTTCTTCATAGAGAAACAGGTTTTTAGTGGTAATGTTCAAACCTTTCAAGACAGACCTGCCATGAGCTCAGAGGTTGCTAAGCAGCTACAAGATGGTTCTGTAGAAGACACAAATCTGTTATTTTATAAAAAATAAAAGTCAAGCAAACAAACAAAAAGTGTTTTTCTATTCTTAGTGAAACACAATCTTAAATCTAGACAGAATAACCTATCGGATAAGTCACAGTTGCCATGGAAATCAGAACGGTGACAGAAGAGCACACAAACATTGCACATGATGTAATGGAGTCAGTCACAATACACTTCTAAAGTACTTTTAGATTTAGTTATGTATGAATATAACAATAGTTAATGTTTTTAGACTCATAATCAATAATTATTACAGACGATATACAATGATTAAAGCTCCATTGAAATCGATGGAGTTCTGTCACATTAGTTAAAGTGCGTCTGTCTTCCCCACACACACACCAATAACAACCTCTCTGCACTCCAGCTGGATTCAAACACTAACCCAGACACAGACTGCTGAACCAGTCACCAATTGTGCTTTTTAAATAAGCTCTGTGGAAACAGAGAGTAAACTGGAGGTAGAAAACACATTTTTGTGTCTGGAATCTCATGGAATGAAATTTCCATCACGTTTTCCAGAGTGGTGCCGTGGGGAACATGCGTAATTACGCAGAACTTTCTCTGTCATGCAGAAACACATATTCATATAGCAAATGTGATTAGCATGTCACTGCAGTCATATACATCACGCTCACTACAGAGCCATTATCTCCCTCCAACCCAGAACACAGCAGCACAGACATTACTGTGTGA
Source organism: Ambastaia sidthimunki (assembly GCA_036877625.1). Lineage (NCBI taxonomy): Eukaryota > Metazoa > Chordata > Actinopteri > Cypriniformes > Botiidae > Ambastaia > Ambastaia sidthimunki. The sequence continues at coordinate 86 of JAZGTK010013824.1, read as the reverse complement.
TGGAGCTGAATGTATTATAAGCAATCAACACTGTAAACCAACCGCAGTTGCCAGAGAAAGCAAGTCATTTCCTCAGAAGAATGTGA
>JAZGTK010013823.1:0-14089 GCA_036877625.1 Ambastaia sidthimunki | reverse complement strand
TTCTCAAAAAAGATTTCTGAGAAAATTTGGAGAACCAGTTTCATCAAGTGATACTAAACGTTTGATCTGCAGTGTATATAATGTTATATATACAGTAAGGACCAGCTGCATTTGAAGTATGCGCGTCAACAAATACTGTCCTATGTGCCGTGCATCCTACCAGTACAACCACCTCTGGTCCAAAAGAGCAAAGTGTGATTGTATGTTTAATTTACAGCTAATTATTACATTCTAATGATATACATCAGGAACTGTGCAATTACGAATCCGTGAACTCAAAATAATTCACTGACACACATCACATGGGGAAAGAAAACACCAATCACCAGCTCTAGAGGTTTAAATGTGATTGGCAATATAACATTCTGGTGAACAGCTCCGTGAAAGAGGGCAAAGTCGGGTGATGTCGGGCTGAAAGAGGAGCGTCTGATGAGCGATGCGCTAATATCTCATTACTCTGTAATGTCAAGTGTTGATATGTAATTCGCAGGAGCACCTGGAGCTCCTCCACGCTGATTAAAACCGCTTCCCTCGCCGCACCGCCACCCGCCGCCTCATCGCGCATTAACCGAAGAATGTCACTTTTAAATGCAGAATAACCCCAGACCAGCTCTTTATCCCCCCCGAGTGTCAAAGGACAGCCGGGAAACAGGGCAGGTAAGTGCCTGCGGGAGTCTGGAGGTGGATTTGGAGCGGGTCGGGATATTCACCTCCACGGCACACTTGACCTGCTCCTCCAGATTGCCGATGGCGATCGCGTCCGTCGGCGCGCTTCCCTCCGTTCCGCCGGAGTGAGACTGCAGCTGCTTCTCTATGGACGTTCTCTGCTCCGCGTGAAGCCTGAAAGAAACATTTACATCTGAGAATTATTTTAATTTCTTCTAAATTATTTGCTGATCTTCATCATCTCAGGAGGATGAATCTCACAATGTCAAGAAACCTTCATGTCAATTGCCATGAGAATGTGATTGTATTTTGCATTAAGTCTATTTTAGGACCAAGATTTTGTATAAACTGGCCGTCCTGGGAATCTAACCTATAACCATTCAGTTACCAGTGTAGTTCTTTAACCACTTAACAACAGCCATTACAGAGATATGAGATGTTTATGCTGGTTTGTTATAACAGTGTATTAATTGTAATGGAATTTTAAGAGAAAGAAACCGCAAACACGCTTAATTATTTGTGATTTGGGTTCTTTAATCATTAATAAAGAAAAACAAATTAAAAGTGTAAACAAAACATGAACTGATCTACAAATGATTTGTTCCATGTACGACCTCTTAAGTTTACTAGAAACCTGCATTATGACACAAACGTTATTGACAGTGACAACAAAACTGGTTTAAATCTGTTTTTATATAAAATGGGGTCCAAAGGTCTGAGAACACATTGAAAATAAGCTGAAAATAAAGTTTACAATTTAATCTATAATTTGACAATATAGTTTGTCATTTACAATGACCTCTGACCTTCTGTTATTCCAACAAATGTTGAGATTCATAAGATTACATTTGTAAATGTTTAAAACATGAAGCTTTTTAATCAATTGTTGATCACAGTATAATAATACTGCTTATCTGTATGGGCCTCCAATTTCCAGTTAAATATTTTACTAAAAAGATCAGCTTATATTAAAACAAAAGTTCACAAACGTTAGCGATCAAGTGATTTTATAGTAAGTGTGTGCTGTGATGAAGCCGTCAGCACTGACTCAGATAATCACTCAGCAGGAGAACATTCAGTGCCTCTTACCTCTCGTTCTCTTTAACCACTTGCTCCACACTGGCTTTGACATCTGTCATCTGCTTCTGAGAGAGAGAGAGAGAGAGAGAGAGAGACAGGGAGAGAGAGAGAGAGAGAGAGAGAGTGTGTGAGAGACAAGCAAGTGTGAGGGTGTGTGGGGGTAATTTAGAGAAAATGCTCTCTTAAATGATAAACTTATTACACAAATTTACTTGAATTGAAACTAATTGCCAGTTTTACAGCTGACAGCATGGAATCAGTCGCATCAAGCTGTGCTGTGTAGTGTACTGTAGTGTACAGTACTGTAGTGTGGTGTAGTGTACAGTACTGTAATATAGAGTAGAAAACTGTAGTGTGGTGTATTTGGTGTAATGAATTGTACTGTAGTGTGATGTAGTGTAGTACACTGAAGTTTGGTATAAAGTATTGTCCTGTAGTGTACAGTACTGTAATGTATTTGGTGTAATGTGTTGTCCTGTAGTGTACAGTACTGTAATGTAGTGTACAGTACTGTAGTGTAAGCATGCAAGCGTTTTGTACCTGATAGAATTTAAGCTGCATCTCCATCTGTTGTATGTGTCTGTCATACTCTTCTATCAGAGGAGCCATTAGACTGAAAACACACACACATAAGTTATAACATTATTCATATTAATATTAACAGAGTTTTCGTGAAAGCTCACTGGATTATATTTTATACTACATAATTTTACTGTAATTTACATTGATGTACCGTATAATGTTTAACATTGTATTAATTACAGAACTTGATTACAGAAAAACTATCATAGGTTTTAAAATGTATGTATTCATATATTATAATATTAATGTTAGATTTCTGCATAATCTGATATTTAGGGCTGCTATTGAAACATTTATGCTGTATAAAGGCTGTTACAGATTCAAGCTCTCTGATTGGACGTACACACTCACCCTCTGTCTGAAAGCCACGGGGCTGCCGACTCCAAAACTACATCTTCAGCCTAAACACAACAGACAGGCTGTATATAGTCTCTCTATACATCCTACATTATTCCTCTTTTATAACTCCACATTTTAAAGAACTGCTCACCAAACAATTTACATTTTCTAATCCAAATGACTTTCTTTCTCCAATTGAACAAAAATAAATTAGTTTTTGAAAATTATCCCATGATACTGAATTTTATATAGTGAAAGTGAATAAGAACTCTGAAAAGCTTCAATGTGACAAAAACGTCAGCAATTCACTGATAATCCGATTTATGTTATCAGTGAGATCATAATCAAATTGATTAAAGTGGCAAAAAAGAAACAAAATCATATGGTGTTGGAAGAACACAAATGTAAGTAAATAATGAAGGATTTTTCATTTTAGGTTAAAATAATTTGTACAAATAATTTCTGCAGGACACAAAAATAGCATTTTTTTAATTTTTAGAGTAACATGGCAGTTTCTTATACATATTCAAAACAATATTAAATGACACATAAGCATCTAATATATTTAATATTATACAACTAACCTGTGACACTGAGGAAGGTGGAGGAAATTCATCTTGATATCGACCCAGCACAGAGTTCAAACGATTCACTGATAACACACGCGATAAATATAATAAACGTAAATAATAAGATAATAAAATGCATAACTGAACATCTATCTGACCACCATTATTTTTTTCGGCATCAGCCTGTTTCTCACCTTGATCTCTAAGAAATTCGACTTCTGTTGTCATTTTGCAATCTGCAATACAATGAAGAATGCTTTTGCTTTCGGTTTTATACAAAATGTTAAAAAACAAAACAGAAATCGTCATTACAATAAAACAGGATAACACTTTAGTGTCTTTGTTACGTTACATGTATAGTCGTAAAAGTACATTATGTATAATTACATTTAACCCCAAACCAAACCCTTATTCTAACCATTTAGTATGTGCATGTTGCGAATTAATATTACGCACTTCTTAAATGCATGACAACGCTGTAACAAAAACACCTTAAAATAAAGAGTAACCTAAAATAGCTGCATAAAATAACTGAATTAATTAGCATACACACAACCAGCGCAAATAATCCCTGGAGACTCTGCCTTAGTGTAGCAACATATTTTTACTATTGAATTAACTGACTCTTATAAATCCACATAATTATTGTCGATTAGACCTACATTATAATATCGCGTTTTTTCTTGAGTAGACCTTAAAAAAGAAGCAAAACTGATGTGTAACCTCAGCTAAAGCATCAAGCTAACGCAGCTGGTATCCAGGTGGAGATCAAACAGGCACAGATTTACACATTTCTTATAAACTTGCTGTACGCTTCATTATGACGTTTAAAGCACATAGTAAATGTTTATCATCCCTCGCTTGATATTCAATGAGATGCGATGTTTTAACGTTTGGTGAACGTGCAAATTAAATACAAAAACAGACGTTACCAAGTTCTTCACCAAATCCTTCCGCCTTGAGGTTTGAAGAACGTCCGAGCCAATCAGATTCTTCTTCATAGACGCCCAGATTCTTCCTCAGAGCCAATCAGATTCAGTCTCGGTGACGCGGTGTAACGCATTAAAACGCTCCCGGGAAACTTGAGCCTGGTAACGTTCCGGGCAATTTGTCAGAGTTTCTTCCTTCTTCGTGTGAGTTCAGGGGCTTTAAAAATCATGGGGGACCCTCGGTGCGACCGAATAGGGTAAGACTTCAACTTTGTCATGTAATTACACCTTTTAATTGCCACTGAGTATGCGCCTCCATCGACAATAAAACTGATATGGGGTGTTTTGGCAAATATGTGCAATTCAGGAAGTGTCAGACAAAGACGTCAGGTGATATATTTATGATGTCTCTGTACTGCTTATCTATTACTGTTGAAACCTTTCACATATCAGACAGTCTCGTGTCATCAGTTGTACTGTTTACTGGTAAGAGAGAACAGCTGATAAATCATGTATTGATACTTGCATTAACTTGCATTTAAGCAACTTATAATATATAAAACTTAAACAATAATTTTAATGATCATTTCAGGTCTTGTTAAAAGTGGAGAAGATTCACAATGCTTAGCAGTGTCTGCATCGGTTGTGTACTCTTAACTGCAATGGAGTTTTACATTAGAACCACCTGGGATAGTTTACCTGTGGACCATAAACCGGTGAAGATTCGCTTTTCACCTGGCGAGGAAGGTTTGCTAATGCAGGTAACTGCTCCTTTCTTCAATGACCCCCCAGCACCGGCCGGACGCCCTGGACAACCCTTTCCTGGTCTCTGGGATTATGAGGGTACGTTCATCTAAAACAGGATGTGGGGTCAAATGTATAGCATATATGTTTTGCTGTAATATATATACATATATATTATAATGAGTGTATATAATGAGTGTGCTCATATTCTAAATAGCAAGTATATAAGGATGAAGGCATACTGCATACACACATGCAACCCTTGATCTTTGGACTATCGAAGCTATTGTCTGATAAATAAGACTGATTAAACTTGGTTGGGGATTTAAAATGAGAAGATAAGGTTAATAAAATACTGGACAGGAAAGAATTACCTACAATGTTCTTTGATGTTCACTTTACTGACTGTGATTTGATCTACAACTGAATGATTTCACAGTGGTCGAGTCTTTCTTCCTGAACAGCAACACTGAACAATATCTGGAGGTGGAACTCTGCCCGTAAGTCAAGCCTACAGTGATTTACAGGCACCAGGAATATCGTTCATTATTAATGCACTATTAAAATGATATGTTGATTTTGCAGACATGGACAGCACCTTGTTCTGCTGCTGAATGGAAAACATAATGCGTTTATGGTAAAAATACGTTTTGTATTTATTTAACAGCACAATTTCTAAGAGGACAAAAACTTAAGCTGAAGTGTGTAACTTCTGCACCGCTTCTGTCGCCAAACGGAATTACAAAAATAATGAAATGTTTGGTCAGCCAAACATAGTCTCGCCCCAAATCAATGTTGCAATGTCAGCTTGGTCTGAATGTTCAAACAGTAATGTTTCGAAAGCACCACAGAATCTTAACATTAAAAAACGTTATCAGTTTATTTATTTAACTTTATCAGCTTGATTATAAAATGATTTCCCAGGAAATGTCAGTTTGGCATAATTTGACTTAGAAGTACGAAAACAACCTGCAATTTTATGTTTCGAACAAAGATGGCGATAGAGAGGCGAAAGTTACAGATTGCAGCTTTAATTTATAGACTATCACAAACCATAAACTACACATACAACTGTCCTTGTTCTCCATCCTTTTACAGCAACAGCTTCCTCTTTCATTCATGGCCAGTATAGAGGACAAGACGTGGAAGGGAGAAGCACTTTTGCCTTGGAGGTATTTTCCTCCAGGCATTAATAAGATGAATTCCTACGCCATCCATGGCTCTGGGGCGGGAAGAACTTACGAGTCTCTGTATCCTGTGCCCAGAGAAGATCTGCAAGAAGGACAGGGACCAGATTTGTAAGTATAGATTTATTTCATGGCTGTGATGGATGATTTTTAAATGTTATGTCATATATTTAAAAAAATGTTGTTGGTGGAACGTTTAAAAAACATTACAGAATCAAAAAAGTTGGAGTAACATTCTTATAACCAAGCCGTAATGTTAATACATTGTCTAAAAAATTGGACATTTGCATTTTTAATGTTGTTTTGTTACCTAACAGAAACGGTAGAAAAATATTCGTAGAACTTAAATTTGTTAGCTGGGCTGTTACACATCACATTACACGTGCATGTCAGTGAAATGTGTGGATCTTTACATATTTTCTCTCCTCTTCACAGCCATCGTCTCGAGTATTTCCAGAACTTTACGCTGCAAAGCATCATGGGAGAAGACTGGGTCCAGCCAGAGTCTGATCTGTGGAATAATGCACACAGATATGTGCGGAAAAGCACAAATTAAGTCAAACCTGGCTCATAATCGGCTTATTCAGGTTCTTTTTAACACTGTAATGATTTGTAATTTGCTTTCGTGTCTCTGTTACAGCACAGAGTCCACTGCGGTCTAATCAAAGTTAATGATGTGGCTTGTTTTAATGTGGGTGTAATGGCAATATAATGGGTTTTATTATCACAATTTAATAAATCTTGGATCAGTAATGCGGCACTAATCTCTGTACTATTACGTCAAGCACCAAATATCTCTGCAACAAATGAAAATGATGTTGATTTTTATTGAAATAAAAAGAACCATTCAAACACTGAGATGTAAATGGATTCGTAGCACATTAAGTAAAGAAACAAATAGCTGCAAACGTTTAATAATTACACATTTCATCACTTTATATTTACGTCTTCAAACCTTATAAGTGATTTCCCTAATTAATTAAAAAATAATAAAAATTAAGTCTGTAAATTAGGCATGTAATATGAAAGCATTACCCATGCGACCACTGATAGTTGACAATAACTGGATTGTAGGAAGAAATGTATAATACTTCTCTTAAAAGCTTTATCACTGTAACAAAACTATGGCTATAATCAATGGGCGCCACGTAAACTAAATATTAGCAGCTAATAAGACGGAACACGAGTTTATAATTACAGCCGCTGAGCTTTAAATGAATATTAGCGGCGACTAATTACCGCCGCAAATGAACCTCTGACACCAGCGCGACCGGCAGCGCGCCGCACGTCACTGGATCACGGGAGCGCGCAGCGCGGGCGTGCCCACAAGGTCACCGATAACAAGACAAAAGGAGTCCATTAAATTGACATGTTTTTTTAATCACACAATGCAGAAATATTCATGACATGATTATATGTTGAAAAGGTCAGAATACTTTAGTAAAGTGTATTGTAAAAGTTAATGCGTATATTTATTCATTATATGCACATATTATATGTATAATATATGTTTCGTGGTCCCTGGTAATAATGATAAATAATCTATCTGTGATACAAATGCAAGGGAGTGTGCTATAGGGCACACTGAAATACTCAGGCTAAATAAAAAAATAAACAGAAATACCAACACTCAGGCCTTAACACAAATTACACACACCCACAGTAATCACATTTGTTCTCATGCATTCTACTCACTTGGGGAAACAGCGAGTACAAATTGCTTCTTGTTAGGAGCTGAGCGAAGTCAATCAGATGGCCTTCCGCTCATGTTTTTTAAATCAGGGATAATTTATGCACTGACATTTTGTAATTGATAGTATGCCGGTTCAGAAATAAACGGTCACTGGCATGTTTCAATTGTATTTCCGCTAGTCGTACGCTGCTAGCCTCACAGAAACAATATTGATTTTATTGAATTAGCATTAGCGGCAGATCCAGTGCCGGTGGGGTGGGAGGGGGCATTACTGTCACTCCTTTTTAAAAACAAAACAAAAAAAGAGAATAAATCATGTTTGATATAATTCCATTATGTTCCTAATGGGCCTGTTTACCTGCCTGTTTTGCCCATTTTGTCTATTTGTCACAGGCAGGTAATATCTGCCGTAAAATACTGACTGCATCTACTGAAAAACACATTAACAATCAAACGTTTTGAACCGCGAGACCTGTGATAGTGTCTAGTGACAGTTTGCAAAGCGTCATTTATCAGAGATGTTTTTTTGTTTTGATATATTTAATGACACTTGCGTAGCAAAGCATCATAGTGAGAATTGCCCATTCTTTGTCCTTTTCCAGACATAACTTTGGCACCTAATTCGTCCCACAGCATGTACTACAAAAACGATATCTCAAAGAGTGTTGTAGACAAGGTTGTGCTATTACTTATTCTAAGTGATTTCCTACAATGTTTGGAAAACCAAACAACAAAATCCCTATAGACGTTCATCGAAAAGGTATCAAAAGAAAATCAATGTTATATAGACACAGGGGCTCTGTTTGACTTGGGCAGTGTATTGAGGCCCTTGTGAGGGGCCCCAGTCTTCTACAGGGACCAGAACATTATTAAGAGATGTGCACTGTAGTTTTGCACAATCAAGCACCACCATGTTGTATTTTTAATGCTGTTCATTGGAAAAATATCTGTCATCACGCCCAGATCTCCGAAAACGTCTTTACAGGTGTTTCCATGGCAACGCAAGCGTTTTTGGATAAAAAGAGCTCTCGGGGAGAATATTTTCCTTTATAACTTTGTCATCATCATAAACATTAGTATTATACACCCGCACACACACAGACACATCAGCGGAGCCCATTAAAGGCCACTATGAGAGACGGGGGCCTAACAGAAAAGGATGATAAAAACCCTCGCTCGCAAAGCGGAGGTTATTTTTACAGATTTTAAGAGGAGGGGGATGATAAATTTGAGTTTGGAGGCAGTAATAAGAGGTGGTGGCAGGCAACACAACATTATCGGGTGTGTTTGCGCTGTGTGGAAGTGCTAGAGGGAGCAGGGTTACCGAGGAGAGCCTTTAACCGCGCGGCACTCTCTGATTGATAGCGGAATAAAGGTCGTTTCGCGTGATGAATGAATATTTCGATATAACCCAATCACGGCGCACTGGAAAACGGATGACTGGGCGAGACCGAGTTGAGAGGGTCCACCCAGGGCACGGCACAGACACTAAATCACAAAATAACAGAATTGAACTTCATACGGACATAAAGGGGGAGAATGTGGACCGACGGGGTTGAAAATGTTACCTGGATACTCTCAGGTTTTCTGTCAATACTAAACCCATTTGAGAGAGACCGACAGAGAGAGAGGGTGGGGGGCTATAAGAGATGGAGCCAATAGTCTTTTCACGAGACATTTAGAGGTTGTGCTCGAAAGTGAACTGAGGTCACAGTGGAATGGTTCATAAAGCATTTTACTTAAGTCAGCAAGATACTGTTTGTGAATGTGGGCCGACCAGATGAAACATCAGCTGTTGTAAGTGCTACAGTTGGTTGAGCTGAAGCGTTAATGTAGCTCATGGTAAAGCATGATGCTAGCAACATCAAGGTCACGGGTTCGATTTTCAGGGAATACACATGCTTGTAAAACGTACAGGTTGAATGCACTGTATTATTGTATTACAGAATGCATACATGTGAATACTTACTTTTATCTTAACATACAGAAGTGTATTCAATAACATTACTAACAAGCTAAGCAACGGTTATACTCTAATAAAAATAAAGAAATGAATCTGTTATTGCTAGGAGGCAATTATTTAAAGGGGTTTTATTATCTTTTTACAAGAGGTTCTGGCTCTTGTCAATATGAGTGTGTCTGCTATATTGTATTAGGCAACATCTGATTAGCGGTTACATTATATTACTCAGTATCTGATGAGCTAACACACTGTATTATAAAATTGCTCTGTTCCAAAACTTGGAACATAAGCCAGGCAGTACCAAAACACAGTTTTCCCTAATGCCCCTTATAGCACAAGTAGGCTGAGAATACATACTTCTGCGTTGCATCATGAATTGCATGTTGCAATGCAGCGATGCATGAAATTAAGCTCGCATGCTTAACGTGTACCACAGCATGTTTGATATAAGCTGTAAAATTCTATTACACGTGGTCTTGTTCTGTAAAACGCATCCGAGACCATCTTCATATTTTTACTGTCTGTGGTTTCTAATGCAGCTGTCTACAGCCATTTAGAAAGACTTGAACGAATAGCAGAGGCTTAATTGATTCTGCTCCACACTAATTACCACACAAAACATTAAATAAGCATTTAGAAAGACATCAAAGTAGTCAATGGAAAATCGTCAATTAGTTAATCAAGACTTCTTGCTTAATGAACAGAAGACGTCGGATGCATCATGCGCTCCCGCAATTAAAGCGCTCCGCACATACACAGCGAGATGCCATTATTAGCCTGCCGTCATATTAACATTGTATTTAATAAGCCATTATAATGCAAGCGGCACAACCTGAATGAGAATTTGATTATTGCTTTGCCTTAGTCATTTGATCCTTTATCTTTTGGCTGCGGTGATGCTACAGTGCACATACAGAGACAAGCGATAAAACCGACACGTCTCACTCCAGTTAACTGCGTTTCTCTTTCTGCCTGCGGGAATGCTCATCTGCATGTCCAATAGGATCAACTCTTGCACTCAGATTTAAGTCAGAAAAGCTTATGCATATCTGTTTGGCTTTATTCATCCTTTCTCCTTTATGCGACTTTAGTTTGCGACACTGCACAAACGGTCTCATGGCACAGATTTGCGGTAAGAGGGAAGCGCGCATTGCTCAGGTTTCTGCTTGGCAAAATCTTTAGGAATGCAGAATGTCTGATGACTGACAAATATATTCCGGTTAATCAAATGGAACTATAATTTTCTGATCACTGTCAGTTCTGTTTCACATCCTGTGGGCTTGGCACGTTTTAGAAAGTGCAATCCATAACTTTTGGGGGTTAAAAATGAGTATAAATCAGTTATTGAACAATTTTATGTTACTGATTGTACCTTTATCCAAGTAGATAACTGTAGACTGGAGCTCTACAAAAGTCCAAAAAACGTGAACTCCAAAGTGGGCCATACCTCCAAAAGGGGGTGGATAGGGTTAAGGTTGTGTCGTATCTATCTGACAGTGAGAAGAAGCCACGCCCCATTTTTGAGCTCCCACCCCATTTTGGAGCTCATTTGGAGACTGCCAGGCTGAAGTTATACTCTTCTTGCTTTAACTGTTACTGCATTCGCATAATACTTGTTAACAGCCCCAAAAGAGTCCTGAAAGTAGGATTTTCAGCCTTTTTTCACACGCTGCACTCAGCAGAAATATGAAATTAAAAATGCACTGTAAAACTTTTTATAAACATGATCTTTTGCAATAAATGCTTTTATGAAGCCACATAAAATAATGAAGCAAACTGCTCACTTGTTGTGTTTTAAAAAATACACCTGGGCTTGATGAAAGTCGAAAGTGCAGGCAGATAAAATCTCTTTCTATCTTCATAAATATGACCAAATCTGAATTATTTAAACAGTTTATAGCTGCACTTTGGGTTTTGGGTTACATTCTGTGTGGGTCATTTCCTTTAGGATGAAAATGCGATTGTGCTCCTCCTCATGTAAATTAGATTTCATGATAATCACATTTGTAATAATCCTCATTGATTTATGGTGGCTATTAAAGGAAATTCAATGTAGTGACCCAGAAATCACTTTAAATATGCAGCAGAAACTGAGTCAGTGTGAAAGTATGAAACAAGACTCACTCCACATTCACAGTATGTGTGAAACAGGCCTAATGTTTGGTAAACAGCAGAAAATGCAAAAGACTGCAGTGATGTAGAGGAAATGAAAACAGAGAATCGCAGGACAACGGAATAGAATTGGGTTCAGTGAATCAAACTAAATCAGGTTAGCTTTCATTCAATATGCCACAATGAATCAGTCACATGAACAAAACAGACAGAAAACAGGAAGTAATGGGCCACTGAAGGAAACAGCAATGTCCATTTATAGAGGGTACAAAGGGTGAACCCAGCTAACATTCTCAGAACACTGGCTAAAGTTCTCTTAAAGTTCTCTCAAAGTTCTCCTAAATTTATCAAAAAATGTTCTTGCAGTAACATTAGCAGAACGTCTTAATGTTATACATCTTATATCAAAAAGCGTTATTCTTAGGTTGTCAGTGGACTGTTTTAAAACATTACAGATATTAGCAAGCACAAATGTTAATACAACATTTAAAAACAGTTTTGAATGATCCTAGAACATTTAAAATAAAATTTTTAACGTTTCTGTTACTTAATGGAAACATTAGGGAAATGTTCTTACAACCCAAAATTGTTAGCTGGAAAAGGAGAAGTTCTGACTTAGATCATTTACACAGATGCATTTTTAGTATCTTCTCTGTGTGTCTGAGTTCTAAATTCCAAGAAACAAGCTGAAATGTGATGAGTGGCGTCCTTTGATGATTCCACTACAATCATATCCAGTGTAAAATCTCATTTTCACATTTATCTGTCTGAATTCTGAATCTTCTCTCTTTGCTCGGTCTTTATCCACCCTGAATTTCTTGTCGTTCCTACGCTTCTTTCGCCTTAGGGAAATATTTCCTCCCACACTGTAATTCTGACTGTTGCTCATTTATTTATTTGTTTTTTTATTTATTTACTTGTTTATTTATAACACTCATCTAGCTTCTATAGTTCTTGACTTTAAATGTAAGATGCCCAGCTATGAAAACACAGTGTCGGAGTTGCCAACAGTTCTGAATGCATCAGACTTAATCTTAAAATAATTCTCAGTCTAACCAAGCAACCAAATAACTACTGTGACATCAGAGGTGAAGACATTGCTTCTCAAAGACTGCTAGACAAAAATAATCACATCTTCAGTCTGAGTTTCTAGGGTTGATTTAAAGAAGAACCGTGAAGCTGAGCTGGTTATAAGCATCAGACAGTGTGTGTGTGTGTTTGAAAGTAAGAGAGTGAGACAATGTTGGACTGTTGGAATGAAGACAAGCCATTTTTGAATTTCATAAAGTGATAAAGGACAGAGCAAAGATTAATAAAACTTGCACAATTAAATAAGAGAGAGATAAGGCAAAAATTATAAATGGTTGAATATTAATATTACTTCTCCAAAGAATAAGTGTTCACTAGAAAATCATGTAACAGCCACTTTTTGACAGATTGTAGATCGGAAACTCAAGCCAGTTCCCTTCAGATTTAAAACATTTTCAATTACCAAACATGACTTTCCAAAATCACACAATTTAGAAAGTATCCACCCGTTACAGCTACTTCAAAAAGAAACAGACCTATTTTGAAAGGAATTTAAAATTCTGGCTTTAATAAAAGCTGACTTCATAAGCACCATCATCCACTCGTTGCTTCAGGGCATTTACCTGATATTGATATTTCCTAGCTGCTGTGAGACATCTGCATGCGTCTAATGTCATTCTGAATTAATTACAATTAATTTTACTCAGACAGTGCAGAGAGCAACCAGCTAATCAGGACTTGAAGTGCTTGTACGTCTTTCAGAAATTGCACTAAAAATAAAGACGTGTGTGCCAAGATCAGAGGGCCTTCAACATCAAGATTCATCTAATGTGTCATTTAGAATCAAGGGCCCTCCATTTGGGATCATCAGGACTTTAGCTAGAATTTCAAATGCTTTTGGATCTCAATCCAGGAAAAGAAATTCATAGGCAATGATGTGTTGAGAAAGATTCCCGGAGGGATGAATCCTAATGCATATCTGTATAACAGCATGACTAAATGATTAGCCGAACTGAGCTCTGATATTATAAACATCTAATATGATGGGGTAGGTGGGAACATCTATCTATCTATCTATCTATCTATCTATCTATCTATCTATCTATCTATCTATCTATCTATCTATCTATCTAATACAATATTTAAATTATTGGTCAACAAATATTCCTTCTTAAAGTCATCCATCCATTTACACA
>JAZGTK010013822.1:0-14090 GCA_036877625.1 Ambastaia sidthimunki | reverse complement strand
GAGATGCTGTGAAAGTCTTTCACTCACATGTTTTCTGTCTGTTTTTGACTGGTGAGGTAACCGCGTTTATAAGCGCAGCAGATGCCGGCTGTTATACACAGAAGAACCACCACTACCACCAGCACACCCACAACGATTTCAGCAACGTTGATGTCATCTAAAAACAAATCCACACTGTGAGATCACACATCCAAAGCTTTGAGGTGTCTTGAAACCAATTAAAACACTTACAAACTTCCATCTTCTGTGGTCCACATTCTGAAATTCCAGCGTCATTTCTGGCTCTGCAGTAATATTCCCCCGCGTCCTCCTTTCTGACAGCGCTGAATTTCTGAAGATAAATATGATGGAGATCTCAGTAAGGAGATCTTAGGTGTCTCAGTGTGTTACTGTGTAGGCTGATGGAACATTTGACCCTTCGTTGCTAAACCCATCGCACATCAGCTGGCCCCCTAAAATATCCTCATGGCCCTCACACCTCCTTTTCTTCATCTGCACACCCCCCACACTCACCAGAGTTCCCATCTTTCTGCTCAGGGTGTAACTGGAGTTCAGGAACTTTGGGCTGCTCTTGGGGTCTTCTGGAATTTCCTCCTTGTTACGGAACCACTGAAACTGGGATCTGGGAAAACCCTCCTTCTCCATGCAGTGCAGCTCTGCTGATTTTCCCACCGGGACCGACTTGGGTACGGAACATCGTGGCACTACAGGTTTCACTGCGTGACACAGAAACAAATCCACTTAACATTCTTGGGTCCTAACAAAGACCCTGTTGGAGCATCAACACATGCACCATAATTCCTGACTGGCCAACTGAACATGCTGCTCTTTCCCCTTTTAGATTCCAGATTAAACTCAGATGCTGTTACAGAGGTTCCTCATATAGCCCTGGACACCCTGCAGCCGGCCGGACTGAAAACATCCTCAAATGTTCGACAGGGGCGGGTGTGTTGGCTTACTGCTCCCTCTTAGCTTACAATGTTGCAGTTAATACCACGAGTACTAAATGCTTTTTTGAAAAATAAAAACAACATAATTCTTATTTAGGGGCCTTTACATTGTATTGTCAGTCTGTCTAGTGACATAGGCGGCTACTGGCCACCTGAAATGTGCCATTTCAGCCCCATTACAAGAGCAACTGGTTTAGAAGCAGGTATGAAAGCGGCAGGTATGCGTGTAGAATTATGAAAGTGGCTCCACTCACCTCTCACAATAAGAGAGATCAGAATCTCATCAAATGATTTTTGGTCGTTGGGTGCCGTGACTTCACAGCGGTAATCTGCCGTGTCAGACCGCGTCGCATTCAGAATGACTAGAGTCGCAGGTTCCTTAATTTTAGCTCTCCTCTCCAAATCACCTAAAAAATGATTTAAAAATCATCAGCTGACATCAAGTTATCAAAAATGTTCTGGCAGTAACATCAGAAGAACATTTTTAGTTATAAGTTATATATCAAAAAGTAATTCTTAAGTTGTTAGTGAATTGTTTTAAAAAGCTACAGAATTGTTATCTGAGCCTGTGGATAAATATATAATTGTCCCAATACTGAAATAGTATTAATTTAGTCATAATTTAGGTCCTAATAACCTTTAAAAGCTAACAGAATGTGTTTATGTCTGATGATGATGTGTTAGCTGTAGATGACCTGCTATATCATTATTAAAAAACACATAGCTGGGCTCTCCATCCTTAATCTTCTTCCACTCTATTCTGGGACGAACTGTGGAGATGGACTGGATCACGCAGGACAGCTCCACTGCTGCAAGACCAAAAGAAAACGGCAGGTTTAAAACTGTAATGCCCAGCGGCTCAAGTCAAAACGGACAAATCTGATTGGCTCTTACATTCAAACTCATTGACCCACGGTTTCTCATTCACTGTCTTCAGGATTACTGCCAAACTGCCTGCAATGAGACGGGATAAACAAACATCAGTTCAGAACTGCATTCTCTTCAGCCCACTGTCACTTCACTTGTGACCTGAGCTGAGCTCATCACTGCAGTTACCAATAATTTTACAATTACAACATGCTTTTGTCCTACGTTAGAAAAACGTATACAAACAACAGACTTTAAACCTTATTGAAACTTAAATCTTACTTTACAAATTTAATAACAATTGCAGTACAAACGTCACCAAACAAAAGAGCAAAAATAATGACACCAAAACAAAAAGAGCAATTTTGATAACACCACAATGTTTGCACTTTTCAGATGATTGACCCACATTTGCATGAATGTGTGTTTAGAGTGTTTTGATTTCATCATTTTCTTTCTCCGTCAGAAAGCTGCATGACTAACAGTGTGTTAACACATTCTTTTCAGTTTAGAGGTCAGAGGTTTACAGGAAAATCTGCTGACCACCGTTGTGTGTCATAAGGGTACAGGATGTGTGTAATACTACACACACACACACACACACAGTCACACTCACTCACACACACACACTCACTCACTCACACACACACACACACACACACACACACACTCACTCACTCACACACACATTCACTCACACACACATTCACTCACACACACATTCACTCACACACACATTCACACACACACACTCACTCACTCACTCACACACACATTCACTCACACACACTCACTTAACTTTTGGCCCCTTAACTTTTGTTCTCCATGAGATCACATGATGGGTGAGTTTTGAGATTGTGTAGCTCTCATCTCATGATCTACTGAGGTGAGATGTGTGACAGCTGCATATAATGATGGAAGATAAACTCATCTAATCTGAAAATGTTTTATTTTGGTACCTAATATAAAAACACACAATCATTGCATACCACATACTGAACCAGTCACATGAAATAAGTGAGCTTCACTTTTTTATTTTTCCAGTAAAAACAGAAGCCCTTGTTCAGTGTCACATGGCTGAAGTTTACATGAATGCCAATCCAAACCTTTGTTTTGTGACACAGTTTCAGTGGGAGTGAATGAATACTAAATTAATCAGGACGGCACTTTATAGCTACTGTGCCAGAACAAAAACATTCCCAAACTGCCCCAGTACAAAAGCACAATAACTTCTGAGTGCCCCGGTGTTAGCAAAATAAAGCTGCAATTCATAACGGCTAAATAATGCCACCCTACCCTCACTGGGGGGTGGGATTACTGTTACCTCTCTGCACATCACAGGACTGGCAATAGAGTTATAATTTTAGCCTTTTAATGAAATTCTGTATCAATATTTGTGTGTTTACTCTGAAAAGTAAATTCCTGACCCAAACAAATCTTTTAAAATGTTTAATTTAAAACAGTATTTTGTGAAACGTCTGGCGTGCTTTTCATACAACTCTTTCATACAACACTGTTTAGAAGTATTAAACAACACAAGGTAACAAAGAGGAAAAACAATCAGACAATTAGCTTCACTCAGAGCCTCAGCGGCAGGAAGTCAAGAAACTGTTTAACAGACCCAACAGCCACATTCACTCCTCAAAACACAATCAGAGCTAAAAACAGCAGACTAAGCACACTGTGTGTCTGGATCAGTGTGTGTCTGGAGGTGTTGAGATCATACAACTTTACCTCCATCACATGCATCTTTCAGCACTGAAAATCAATTAAACTTCTGGCTAAAACAACGACTAGCTGTTTTCATGAACTGGGATTTGCTGGAACTTGTGTCAGATTTGTTAATTACAGAAACATTGTTTTGTGTGTCTTTGACAGCTTTACTTTCTCACCTCACAGACTGAGATTATAATCAAAAGCATAAAAGTTCTGCAAACATCTCTTATCTCTGAGACATACCAAAACAAAAAGGGAATTTAAAGAGAGTTAAGCTGAGCCAACAAATGTTCACGCAGGCATGAAGATTGAAATAGTTCTGCATTCTCGGTCTAAGAATGTTGCTTTCAGACAGGTGGGCTGAGACACCAGCTGAGCTCCACGCGAGCTCTGACCTTCTCAACGAACACCTTCATCACCTGCTGAGGAGAATTCCCTCTGCTTTGAGAAACTGCACAGTGACTGTGTGAACTTCATATCCAGCATTCAACAATTTCTGCTGCTCTTTTTTCTTCTGGAATACTTTTGCCTACTTTATTGTGTTATGGGTGAAAACAAAGACGGATGAGTTCAGATCAGAAATGCTCTTGGTTTGCGATTCACAGCAGAGTGTGTGTGTATGTGTGTGGATTCATAATTCATGAGGCTTATCTGCTCTCAGCCTCTGATGCCCAAGAGGAAACAATATAAATTGCCATCATTTTAAAATCTCTAGTTTGGGCAGCAGAGTAATTAACTCCACCCATGATAAACACACACACACACACAGACACACACACACACACAATGTCTGATTCTGATCAGAGCTGTGCAGTTTTCCTGAAGTGTGGTTTGCTCAAACATCCTGCATTTAGAAGAAACAAACTTCAGCCATACATAAAACAGAGCACCACGATTTCAACTCAGGACTCCCGCCAAGCAGACCCTTCATTCAACATTTTCATCATCAGGGGAGCTGGTTGAAAGGCATTATTTGCTTGTGTACCAGTGCACTTTATCTCTGACATAAATAATTTGTTGTCTCTATTCTTCTCCACCGGTTGATGTTTTGAATATTTTAAGAAGTTACACGTCAATCCTCTCTTTGTTCTTCAATCCACAGAACACCAGAAGTCTTCATTTCTACAGTATCTCACAAAACTCTCAAACATCAGCGTCTTTCTGCCTCTACATGTCAGTGCTGCAGATGTTTCGTATAATTGATACTGACCAACTGTCTAACTAACTGTCTAACCAGCTAACTGTGCAAACATGTTCCTCCCATCAGGAGCATGTAACCAGATGAAGATCACCAACCAAAATTACACAAACATTTGACTAAACTGAGAAAATGATGAAAGATTGCCACACCGACCCGGAATAATAAACAAACAATCATCTCTCATAAGCATTTGCTCAACTGGTAGAGTCTTGTGTTAGCAGTGCAAAGGTTGTGGGTTCGATCCCACCCACATACTGATTAAATGTATAACTTGAATACACTGTAAGTCACTTTGTATAAAAACATCTGCAAAATACACATTTAAGCAAACAAATAAATAAAGAAATAGCCTGAGATAAGAATATTAATAAACAACAAATTATATTATTATAATAAATCTTAAAACAGCATTGGGAAATTTTCACCACAAGACTGTTGGAAATCAGATTAAGAGGGGAAATTCTGAATAAACATTCTACTGAATGAAAGTGGGGCCTGTTACAGCCCTGTGTTTGTTTTTGGGCAGCAGTATAACACAGGCCAGCAGTCGGGCACTATTTTGATCAGAGCCAGTCTCAGACATTTAGAGAATGCAGGTCTAAAATTTCTGAACTGAGAATGTGTTCGTTCAACACTCTCCCTCCACATCTGTCACTGCTTAACATCAAAATGAATAATAGCAGGATTATAAACGCACGGGAGAAAAAACACCTTTCATGTTACTTTCTGAGAATTTAGAGGAATTTCCTTTTCATTAGAAATGTCACAACTCAGATTTCATTCTAATGCCTTCACTCAAAACACTTTCCTTACTCAAAACTGGCACATTTATAAAGTCTTTGCCTCTGTGTGTTGGTTACTAAACAGATAAAACACTAGCGATGAAGATAATGAAGCCTCAAGACTGTTTGCATTTGTTCATTAAAGAGAATCTGTGTGTATTTATGTGAGGGGGTCCTTCATTCACTCGCACCCGCAGCCACTGTCAGCTGTTTCTGCATGTTTCTGGGCTCACTGGTGCCCAGCTGGACACGAGCTGTTCTCCTGTTGCTAAAGACTCAGCATGTTTCATCACACAGTCCTGTCTGGTGTGGATCGTGCCGAGACCCCCGTCTGGAGTTTTTCCCATCAGGGAAACAGAACCGAAGTCTTGATGGTATCGTGAAGTTTTGGGCTAAACTGAAAGGCTCCACTTCATCTGAAACATGGGTGTGAGCTCAACCTTTGCACTATTCTGAATTTGTTCCGTTCTATCCAGGAAAACATATTTTGGCACCAAAAGCGCTGGCAAAAAACACCAGAAAGTTTCCACTTTACACTCCCCAGAGACAAAACACTGATCTTAAACACTATAACAAACCACAGAGTAACTGCTTTTGACTCAAGCTTTATCTGTTCTGTTGATGAGGTGACATTACAAAAACACTGAATGTGTTTTAATGACTGAGACTTTAAAAATCATAAATGAATTGTGTATCATAAAACTAAAGCATTTATTTAACATTTACTCTTGAATCAGAGGAGAGATAAACAGATTTACAAGAGCTTCGTGACTTTCCACTTTAAAGAATAAACCATCAAACAAACAAATAATCTGAATATTTTAAAGAGTTTATAAGGTTGCTTCATAACTTGTTATTCTTTTATTGCTGTTGTGCTCATTTAAAGTATGTCTGTAATAATACCAACTAGGTTATTTTTGTCTACAGTATAAAGAAAGATTTCAACACTTCAGTTTCCGCTGAAGTCTTTGATTTAATTACTATCGACTGTTCAAATGATCCAGGACAGAAACTATCGATGACTCTATTCTCAGAGCTGCAGTCTTCACACAGTGTTGTTAAATGATAAAGTCACTAGTTAAAGTTTAAATACGTTTCAATGAAAGACTGGTTAACTGCGAACTAATCCACCGATGAACCGTTATCTCACAATAAACCCACAACTGCACTTTATCTCAATACAAACACACATAAAACGAAATACAAAGCAACACTTTTTAAACAAGCATTATGTAAAAAACATATTTTAACAACATCAAGAACAACAACTTTAAACTCGTAAACTTGTGTCACATGAAAACTTTGTAAGCCAGGACAAAGAACTAAAGTAAATGAGAAGCAGCGAATAAAAACTTCTTATGAAACAATGCAATCTTTTACACATTATTACAGTCGTGCTTTTTTAAAGCACATGATATATTCCTGTAAACAACAACACATGCATGACTGATAACTGAGATATAAAGCAGATGTCGGATTTTACAAGCGCTCCATTCAAGCAAACGATGCGAAAAACATTCAAGCGCCACCAAACACAACCACACAAACTTAAAATGTTACTTTTATCTCACTTTGGTCTCAGCATCTCTGTTTAACACCTGCACATACATAAATCACAGCTAACGGGTTTAGCTCAACAGTTTAGTTGAGTTAAAGACCAAAAGGCGCTTCTGTGAACCAGGACGCCCTGTTGTCTCTGAAAACATCATTCACAAACTTCTCTGAATGATCCAGCAGGATTTATCACCTCAGTTTCTTTTAAAGAAAGTATGAAAGTGATGTGTACTCACATTGCATGGACAGCAGAAACAGAGCGCACGCCAGCAGTGTTAACGCCATCTTGAAGTGAATGAAATGTTGAGTTTGGCTGTACATGCGCAAAGTCAAGACATTCAGTAGACAGAGCAGAGCTGGACACTATGAGTTACTATGTGCAGTCTCCATGGTTACAAAGAGCATCATCTTTTAAATATTTAGATGTGCACAATTATTCATACCAATGTCCAAACTGTATCCAATTGCATTAGTAAATATATCAACCAATATATTATCAAATATATAACCTTTCAATATATTTACCAACGCAAACTGCATTAGATTGTGCACATGTATATATAACTTACCTCTCTATGTTTATTACTTTAATTTCTAATTCTAGAATTTAATTTGTTGCACAGGGGCCGGTTGCATAAACATACAGTTAAGTCTGTAAGACACTTAAAAGACACTTAAAAGACAACTGCACACTGTAAAGATAATCTGTATAATCTGAACATATATCATTTAAATATATCACATAATAATTAACCCTTTACTGTAACTGCAGGGTTACCAAAGTGTAATAAGTCCTAAGGCCTGTTTTCTCTTTAACCATTTAACCTAAATTGTAGTCCGGTTAAAGGCAGTTATGCAGAATTCTTTTGACTTCCTGTTTATCGCACTTCCTGTCATCCACTCACAAACCATTATCCATTTCCTTATTCACATAACTGATGCTTTTTCCTCCTGTATACCATAACAACACACTTCCTCACAGTGTTCAAACAGGAAGTGTGATTCTACATCACCAGACGACTGTACAGCTGTTTAAATATTTTTTATTACCACGAAACATTTTTAATATGGGCTGCACCCCGTGACACTCTCTCAGCTGAATGTAAATGTCTTTACATCAAGTAAAAGCAAACATTTTTATAACATCAAACCACATGCATAAATGTTTTCTAAGTTTGGCAGTTATTTTCAACCATCTAAACTAACTATCATAATATTAAGTAGTGAGGGAGAGAGGGGGTGTTCTGCATGGTTTTGTGGGCAAGATTTAATGAAGCCTGTTATTTCTTTCCAGTATTCTGGTATTATAAGGCGTATATTAAGTAGTGAATAGTATTTCAGATTCAGCTGATGTAAAACTCAAATCAGACTGCAGCTCCTTGAGTCGCAACACAGCACAAGAACATTAGTGGAGCTTTCTAGAGGGTATTAAATGTCTGAACCTCTTACACCTCTAATGTGAAGTGTGATTGTGCTATTAAATATCTGTGAAATGCAATAACAGAAGAGAAATCTTTACAATGAAATCGGAGCAAAATATGATTTACGGGCACTGTAATATTTTTGTGGGTTGATAATCTTTGTATAAACAGAAAAGTGTTTATACAAAGTTAATGGTGATTTTAAAATCAGTTGTTGAAATTGTACAACCACTTAATAAATTGCTTACTGTCTTTAATTATTCATTGTATGCTTTTATTAATTATGTTAATTGTTATGCTTAATGTCAGAGGACTGTATTTTATACTATTTGCTGAAATATTATTTAGAAATCCCTATTTATTAACTTGCTTTAACACGCTAATTAAAGAGTTAAAGAGTTAATAAAGAGTTACAGTATGAATTTGAGTATCACTACTATAACTATGGAAACCTGCATACACATACTACACGCTCCACATAACTGAACAGAACCCGGCAGAACTTTACGGCACTTTTACGACATCTTGCGACACCTGCTTTGACAGCTCGCCGGTTGCCACATATTCAAAGTAATTTACTTTTTAAATAAATACTTTACACAAAAGTCAAACTAAAAGGTCAAAATTAAGATTTAAGAAAGAATTTCCTTTATTTAAAAATACGTAAGTGAAAACATTAAACCATTTTATCATTTCTATAATCCCATGAATTCCAGAGTTACAGTCAGTGTAAAGTATATTGCGGTGCATGTAATTGTTTTATAACATTTACATTAAATTTTGTTTTTAAAACTGGCTGTGTTGAATAGTAAAGCACAACTAAAGTCCAATTTATCATTGAGAATATACATAAATATTTGTAAAAATCACGAATGTCAATCTGGCAACCCCGGCGCGTCACCTGGCGGATGAAGCGCAGGCGGGTGTCGTAAAGTGGGATGTTCTGGATCGGGAGGTCATAGCAAAGTGAGGCTGTTTGGACCGCTGCTGGTACCCGAGCAGCTTTATTTACATCCAGGTTATTTTGACAGGGCTGTTGGCTGTTAAAATGCTCCGTTTGGCGCTGCGAGTGAAGACATCAGTCAGGCTCTTCCGGTCCAGCGTCCCGTCGGCTCGATCCGGACCGGTATCGTGTCATCATCTGAAACGACACCACTGCAGCAGCCCGGCCCGGGCCTGGAGCGGACGGGTTTATAGCAGATCACGGGTGTTGCACATTCAAACAGCAGGTTTGAGTGACAGCATGCGGGTTTACAACCTGCCGCCCCATCAGCAGGTGAGCGGAACCCGTCAGTCCAGACCCGCTGCCTCCATCACACACAACACACACTGATTCAATGCATGTAATTATATGTGCATATGCATATCAACTATATATATATATATATATTCTTCACATGATGTTTTGGTTGTTTCTGTCACCTTCAAGATGTTACAGATGTTTCTGTTGTGCTGATTGAAAGTTTTTTTACATCATGAAAGCAGTCAGTAAAGTGGGCTTAATATATTTATATACTTAATGCATCTATAACAATTGCAGAAATGTTTAACTATCTTTTCATTGTAGCTCATGTATTTGCTCTATGAATCTTTATTCTGTTATTCTAAATGTATGAGATTGTTTGTTTATAAATGTTAATGTTGTAGGTGGAGTTACCCGCTCTGTCCCCCACAATGCAGTTGGGCACCATTGCACGATGGGAGATGGGTTTAATATCTGTGTTGGTTTGTTCAGGTTGAAACGGACAAGGCTACAGTGGGATTTGAGATGCTGGAGGAGTGCTACCTCGCCAAAATCTTGGTTCCCGAGGGTACAAGAGACGTTCCCATTGGATCTGTCATCTGTATTACTGTGGACAAGTAAGCACAGTTTGAGCTACAGGAGCAAAATGTAGATGTGATGGTCAAATTAATCTCCAGTATAGATAGATATGTGTATCTCACTCAGTGTGCATTGTCTCTTCATCCACTGACTTTTAGACCTGACCTCATCCCTGCGTTTAAGGACGTAACATTGGATAAACTTGCTGGCTCCGCCCCTGCATCTTCAGCTGCCCCGCCCCCTCCCGCATCACCGGCTGCTCCAGCAGCCCCACAAGTTCCTGGCAGCTCTTACCCCCCCCACATGAAGGTCTGAGATGCTGATGCAGATACATGCTGAACTGTCTGCTGCAGCTGACTCAAGATGTCTTCCTTTAGGTTCTTCTGCCAGCTCTCTCTCCCACCATGACCATGGGCACCATCCAGCGCTGGGAGAAGAAGGTGGGTGAGAATCTGAGCGAGGGGGACCTGCTGGCTGAAATTGAGACAGATAAAGCAACAATCGGTACGTTGGTTGTTAATGAAACGTAATCATAAAATCACCACCTTCGGTCTGAGTGTGTTTGAGGTGTTTGAGGTGTTCTGCTGTGGTGTTCAGGGTTTGAGGTGCAGGAAGAAGGTTACCTGGCCAAGATCTTGGTTTCTGAGGGAACCAGAGATGTTCCTCTAGGCACACCGCTCTGCATCATTGTGGAAAAGGAATCTGACATTAGCGCGTTTGCAGACTATGTGGAAGCAGGTGTGTCTGCGAGTCCACCTCCCGTCCCCACACCGGTAATACTCTCATCTCTCTAAAACTCCTGCTGTTTGTTTTCCTGTTGTTTATTCGTGCCAGCAGTCTTCTGCTCTGCTCTTCATAGTAATAAGAGTTTTATTGCGACTGATGATGCATTAAATGCAGTTATTTTACAGCAGTCGCTTACTGTACGTGTTGAGGAGTTGCAGCTGACTTTGACTGGCATAAGCAACATGTCATGGTGTGACGTACGGTATATGTGGCCACCTGAGGTCACTGTTATGTAGGTCAAGGTCTGTTACTGCTGTTGTAATATCAACAGTTTGGCATTATGGCTAAAAGTGAAAAATCACTTGTTTTGCAATACTGCAGTCTTGCAATACCAGTTCAGTGGGTGCGGCTAACAAGAAAAAATGCAATAAAATGCTGTCAGTTAGTGTGGCATGCAGAGAGCGTGAGCGGACAAAGATACTGGCAGATAAATGATTGTAATAAAATGTGTTGTGAAACGATTGGATTAAATATTTCATACCAGAGTTTTTTATAGTTTGTTTTTGGTTTAAGAGGGATCAGTTACTGAGAACTTAAAGCTGCAGTTTGTAGCCTCTCTACTGCCATCTCTGTTTGAAACATGAAACAGCACGTTACATTACATGCTTTTCATATGTTAAAGAATATATAAGAAGCCAAACTGACATTTGTAGGAAATCAGACCCTACAGCTTACATTATAAATCATTATCATAAACGTAACAGTTGTGAAGTGGGTAAAATAAGGAGATTGTGTTGAACACTCATCTGTCATGTGTCAATTGAGTTGAACTGATTTTTGTTTATTTTTAACTAAAAAGGTTATGAATTCCAGCTTTAAGCTAAATAATAATAAATATTTTAGTATATGTATTATGTGAATATTTTATAATTTTGTCTGAAAATCAAATTTTAGGTGGCCACCCCACCTCCAACAGCTGCCCCTGCAGCTCCCACCCCAACTACTCAGACTGCCCCTGCGGCCCCTCAGAAGGGCAGGTTGTTTGCCAGCCCTCTGGCTAAGAAACTAGCAGCTGAGAGGGGCATTAACCTCGGCCAGGTCACAGGTAAGAGCTCACGGGTTTAACTATTTCCCACAGAAGAGTGACACTGCTGAACTGTACTTGACTTCATTTATTGTTTGAGTGCTTGTTTTGTTTATGTGATTATATATTTAACACCGACTGAATTGGAAATGTTACTCGGGTGTCCACAGGAACCGGACCAGACAGCAGAATCACCAGGAAAGACATCGAGAGTTTTGTTCCACCTAAACCCAGTCCTGTAAGTCCTCAAATCTCAGACCCACTGAATCTCATCCAGACCTTCTGAGGAGATGTGCTGTATAATGCACAACATTATAACACCTTCATTTATGAAGTTCTTTAATCTCCCACCACCTGCATGTTTGTAATAAAATAAAAACGTTTATTGTAAATATATATCTGGTGTTTTAGGCCCCGGCCCATACTCCGCCCACCCATGCCCCACCCAGCCATGCTCCGCCCACAGTTACCCCTGCACCCGCCCCCGCTGCTGTTGCCGTGCCTACAGGAACCTTCACTGATGTTCCCATCAGCAACATCCGCAGGGTGAGACTCCTGCCCATAGAAACCACTTCACATTCCTCACACATCCTGTTTACACAAATGTGTCTCTGCTTATCTTACCCATAATGCCGTTTCCTGCCTGTCTCCTCAATGCTGCAGGTGATCGCCCAGAGGCTGATGCAGTCCAAACAAACTATTCCTCACTATTACTTGTCTGTTGATGTCAACATGGACCAAGTGCTTGAACTCAGGAAAGATCTCAATGCTGTGAGTGATATCAGCTCTCTTGACTTTATAATGGGCTCCAAATGACGATGTTTTTGTAATAACTGTATTTCCTCGTGATCAGGAGGCTAAAGAAGACAACATCAAACTCTCGGTCAATGACTTCATCATTAAGGCTTCAGCTCTTGCTTGTTTGAAGGTTCCGGAGGCAAACTCAGCCTGGATGGACACAGTCATCAGACAGTGAGTGACTTCCCACAATGCAGTTCTGCTCTTGGTCACATGAGGGCAGCATTGCTCTCTCACATAATTACAGTTATTAATGGAGTGTTTGTTCTCTTTACACAGAAATCATGTGGTGGATGTTAGTGTTGCAGTCAGCACACCGATGGGTCTGATCACGCCCATTGTTTTCAATGCTCATATTAAGGGCCTGACATCTATCAGTAAAGATGTAGCCACATTAGCGGCCAAAGCACGAGAGGGCAAACTGCAACCCCAGGAGTTTCAGGTGAGTGTTGCAGGTGTGTGATATAGTGTTACGCCATCCGCACAAAATCATTCACAACTCTGTCTTGTGTCAAATACATTGTGCTTGATTTTCTAGGGCGGCACGTTTACTATTTCCAACCTGGGCATGTATGGAATCAAGAATTTCTCTGCGATTATTAATCCTCCTCAAGCGTGTATTCTGGCTGTGGGTGGCTCGGAAAAGAGACTGCTGCCTGCGGACCACGAGAAAGGGTGAGCATCATCAAAATATGAGCTGCAAAATTCTGGGAATTTACGGGAATACTTGGGAGTTACGGCTGTTCCACGAGGGCAGGTCATATGTTAAGAAAGCAACTACGCTTATGTTTGTCTAGCATTTGTAAATGTGACCCAAATGTTTTTTAATTCCTGAAAATTCCAACAAAAATTCCAACAAAAATTCCAATAGTTCCAAAACTTCCCAGCTTCCCAGTCATCAATGCACACAATTTACATGCATTAACATGGAAGAGCTGCGTTTAAGGTGGTCACATCTGTTGTTTATAGGTTTGATGTGGCTAGCGTGATGTCAGTCACTCTGAGCTGTGATCATCGGGTGGTGGATGGAGCTGTTGGTGCACAATGGCTGGCAGAATTCCGCAAGTTCCTGGAGAAACCGTTCACCATGCTCCTCTGAGCTCCTCTGACCTCCTCTGAGCTCCTCTGACCTCCTCTGAGCTCCTCTGAGCTCCTCTGAGCTCCTCTGA
>JAZGTK010013821.1:0-14090 GCA_036877625.1 Ambastaia sidthimunki | reverse complement strand
CTGGGCTGCAGATGGCATGACAGGGTTGTTTTGTCTTTATAGTTAATTACAATCATTGTTTGCACCTGGGTTTTTACCCACTTTCAGTTCCCAAACGGTTTGTGTGCTCAAGCTTGAGCTGTCGTCCACTGTGTGTGGTCTTCTCAAGCTTAAGCCTGATTTTGGTGCCAAACGTTTCAGTAATGTTTGTCAAATGTTTATCATTGCGTTCAATGCACTGTGCTTTCAGATCCATAAATTCAGTTCTGTCTGAAAATCGGCTTGTAATAGAGTCTGTTATCAAATCAATGCTTTGAGTTTCATTCCTCAGAAGGGTTGTAGATTTTGACCTATGCAGATACAAAGTCTATTAAATATTTCAGTTCAATTTTATTTTATTTCTATAGCAAAATTTGCAGCAGCTTACAGAAGATACATAAGAAATGAGCTATACAGAAACTGCATTTTAGGACAAAATCAGCAGAGGCATAAGAACATTTTAGACATGTAACTCTAAAACAACACAAAATATTCAGTGAATTTGTTGTTCTTATGACCAAATCAACTACACAAATATACTAAAAAACTAGAAAATTCAAACACTAAGATAGTGGAATTCTTTAATATGTAGCTTTACCAAATTTTTTACCTTTCAGCATTTATTTTAAATCTCACTGAGGACTCATAGAGGTCTCACTGAGGTCTTACAGAGGACTCATAGAGGTCTCACAGAGTTCTCAGAGGTCTGAATATTGATTCTTGGTTTGCTGTTGTTTTGGATGATTCTTTCCAGTCAAGGTCAATGTGTAAACGATCAGGGACGGCTGAGCTGGGGGTCCTGAGGTCGTTCCCCTCAGGGACAGTAAATAAAGACATTATAGCGTGTCAGGAGCGGAATAACAAGAGTCTGGATGAGCGGATGCAGATCAATGGCTCGCTGCGTTTCTCATGCGGAGAAAACAGACCTTTGAGCAGCTGCTTCGACTCTCCTGCTGTAACAGAACAATTAAAACTCAGAAACTCGATCAGGCCGTGACATGGTCTCTTTTTTACAGATGTTTAGACACAGCAGAGCAACCAAGCCAAACTTCTGGGTCTATGCATGAGGGCTGCATGTTTATTGAATGACAATGACCTTGTGTTGTCACTTCCTTAATGCTGAGGGAGTTGCTATTGATTTGAAATTTCAGATTATACATTTAAATTTAGCTCAATCGATTAACAGAAAGCAGTGAATTATTATGGATCTGTAAAGCTTTCCAATAATAACTAAGAAGCAACACACTATGCCTGAATTTGGGACCATTTTAAACCCTTGGTAAACATAATCTGGGGTTATCTTTTATGCTTGACACTATTCATGCTTTATCCTGGACTAGTTATTAACCCTGGAAATTGAGGTTCCAGGAATTCACACTGTACATTTGCAAACCCTGGGTTAACATTCTATTTTGCATAATTACGAGGTCAATAGCATTGACCGGACAAATCACTGCTTGTTCATTTGTGAAAGCTGCCACTAAATTTTCATTTGTCTCTCGGGCGGCAAAACTAAACAGTATGTTCAAGGTTTTGCAACTGCACAAAATGCAGATTTAGTTTACGATTGGTTGTCGCTGTAACATTCTAGCACTGTATCGGTTCACACTGTATAACTGACCTAACCTTGTTTTAGAGCAGGTGGTCTTAACCCAGGGTTAAAAACAGTGCTAATCCCCTTTCAAAATTATGAGTGTAAAACATTACCAAGGGTTCAAAAGTGGCTTATTAGAACTGTTGAGTGGAGAAACTAGAATAAAGAGACGAAAAGAATCGTTGTTATATGTCATCAACACTGTATTTCTGTCGTCCAGGGCAGCGCGGAGGGTGACGTGGATAAGAACAAATGCTGCACGCTGTGTAATATGTCCTTCACTTCAGCGGTTGTGGCCCAGTCTCACTACCAGGGCAAGATTCACGCCAAGAGACTGAGGCTACTGCTGGGGGAGCCACCTGCCATCATATCCAAAGGTAGAAGCTACTGATCCCAGATCAGGTGCACACTGACTACATGACCATCACTGAGGGACAAAACTGTTCCTAGATCAGTCATCATACATCAACGAGTTTTACAGCCTGTATGACATCTAAGACAATCATTATGGAAGTGACCTGTTTAGCCCTGGATGTGCTTTAAATGAATATTAGACTATTTGTTCTTGAGGAAATATTAGCAATGACTTACTCAGAACACAATTTCCATAGCAACATAGTGAAAACTACTCATAAGACCTTAGCAACCACCTACAACATATGCGTTTATCGCTCATTCACTCACTGTTGTGTTGTCAAGACGCCTGTCGCATGTTTACGGACGAATGGCGGCTTTTATGTGGAACAACACATCATTTAACTCACGTAGCACAGCCGGGTGTGTCCCAGACACCTGAGGGTGTGAAATGACCCAAAAATGAAAAAATGGAAACTGCACTAGATGTTCACCAACGACAGCGAGGGGAACATGCTGAAACAGAAGAACAAAAGCACTTGCTGCTTCTCAGCTTGTTAAGCTGACTTACAGAAGACAGCTTCATCTGTAGTGATGTGACTGTTTTATCACTGATTGAATGAAACACACAGTACGAACATCACAATCCCTCTCACCAAACATCTTCACTTGTTTTGAAGAGACTGTGAGCGATACGTATCCACACAGAAGTGAAAGACGACAAATAAACTTTAGCAGCTCAGTTCTGTCCATTTTTCAATAAACAATTAAACGGGACAAGTACACCCAAAAATCTGCTCTTTTGATTGGTAGAAACCTCAGGATACAAAAAAACAAATGTACCATTTTAATGAAACACACAAGATTCCCATCGGACCCCAGAGACAGTTTAGATCAATTTGTTTTAACCCGACTGACTGTAAACATGGTTCTGAACTGAATAACTTCTTTAGTATGTGTCAGGAGGGCAACACAACTGAAATCAGCCCGTTTTATGAATCGATTTGTCAAACTACAATTACTTCATATCACACTTTTCATTATGTGTTATAAACAAAACAGCTCTTCCATTCAAACACCTCGTGAACTGGATGAAACATGAGACAGACGGAAAAAGGAAGAAAACAAACTGCCTCTTATTATCTGGTTATTTTGATACCTACTATAAATACATTTGTAGAGCTGCCAGTGTCATGTGTCCAGATATTTTCCATTTCAGAAACCACACAAGAGCCAAAAACCTTGTTCACGCATCCACCATTTCTTATCATTTGTTGTGAATCGAGTTGTCAGTCATTCACTAGAATTTAATATCATTAGATTTGGAAGGGTAAGACCATGTTTTTGGGCTGTAACAGAAATTAACTTCTTGAAAACAAAAGAAAACGTGAGCTGATACAAATGACCTCACGTCCGTGTGTTCATCAAATTCATGAGATTCAGAATGTATCTTATTATTGTTTCAGCCACAGGAGACTTTCTGTGCTCCACATTTGAGCTCTTTACCTGAGAAAAACTTCCAGCTGACACAGGGCTGAACTCTGTACTGTGACAGCTGAGACAGGCCGCAAGCAAAATATGTCAATTTAATCACATACACGTCTCTGAATATTTTGTGTTTTATTAATTCTGTCACACACCTGCTACTGTTGGCTGGTTATGGGTAAATAATATTAAAAAATGGACATGCCATTTTTAAAAATCCATATTTCTTCTCAGACAATTTCATAGCTGAATGTTGTTATTTATGTTGCAAAGCAGCGTTAAGATACTGTTGACATTTCAGAGCCTAAATGAGATAAAGATTTACTTTACAAAAATCTTTAATAACATTAAATTAATAAATAAACATTCAACATTTAATCAGATAAAACACTTAATAAACTTGTCCAGTACCTTATTGCTAAAGTAATATATCTTTTGTTGTAATTTGATTTAATTATTTTGCCATTTCTTTGAAAACGCAGGGAAAACAGAATCAGGATTTAAACTTGTGAATTCTGAATGAGTTTGGGCCACATGTATTAACCCCTACGCTACAGCTCCAAAAATGTGTTTTGTTGAAATAAACGACTGAAAGATTTGCAGCCTATTTGCTACAAGAGACTAGCATACTAAGTTTGCCGTCCTTTCCTGTAGAGGTGACATCCAGTTCGGACCATATGGCCACCGAAGATTCCCCAGGAAGTCCTTCCAGGCAGGACAGACTCTCACATCGCTACTGCCAGATGTGTAAGGCCTGGTTCAACAACCCCGGCATGGCCAGACAACACTACAATGGCAAGAAGCACAAAAAAAATGCGGCACAAGCTAATCTGCTCGCTGAGCTGGGCAAGAACCTGGAAACTACAGACGAACTAAATGGTACGTGATAACCGATCGTGAGAGGAACAATCAAAACATGTAAGAACAACAACTGAAACAACTGGTTTAGTTTCATCAATTTGTAGTAATGACCCATAAACATTGTTGCACCGGGAAACCTTCTCAGAACATTGACTTACATTCTCTCAAAGTTACCAAACGTTCTTATAGTAACATTAGTAGAATTTTTTTACGTTACATATCATATACCAAAAATGATATTCTTAAGTTGTTGGTGGAAGGTTTAAATAATGTTACAGAATGAATGTCCTTATAATCAAGCAATAACGTTAAAAGCTGGATGATTTAAATGTTTCTAAAACATTTAAAACAAAAAAGCATTTTTAATGTTTTGTTACTTAATGGAAACGTTAGGTTCTCACAGCCTAAAATTGTTAGGTAGGTAGAGGCGTTTTAATAATCTTTAGGTCTTTGCACAAGCATGCATTTCATTAAAGATTTGCACTGTTCAGCCGAGAGCTAAAGAGCTTTTGTTCGGGGTTCTTATCAACATGAACAACACAACAAAGAGCCGCTCCAACCACAAGATGTTTGCTCACCACGCAGCCCAACAATGGCGAAGGTTTCAGACAACAAAGCCACCGTGTTTGGGATTTCTGACACATGTAGGATCCGGTGGGAGGCGTTTACCAGCTGCCAGTCTGACCGAACGGTGTGTTTAGATTGAGAGTGAAAAGTCTTCGGTCCCTCACGTCACACTCATGACTCAGAAAAATGACTCACTGTTGCGGTTTATCAAATCTTTCTAATTCTGCACTGTGATAATAACACAAGCTCTTATGGGTTGAATTCTGCGGTGTGACTGTATTAAAAATAATGCAGAAATTATAGTCCTGTGTGAATGTGTTTTGAAACAGCACTGACCTGTTTGATAGCCAATGACTCACTGCTAATGCTGTTATATCTTTTCATACAGCGTCTAAAACAATGTTTAGCAATAATCAAATCCTTCATTTATTTTTAATCATAATGTTATTGTTCACATGTCAGTTTTGACTTAAAATGATTAAATACTACAAACCTTAAGATCAATACATCACGATGTGACTGTCTGTCTATCAATGCAGTAGAAGATCATGCTTAAATATTTACACTTAACCTAATTAATATCCATGAGCTCAGTCATTACCATTCAGTGATGTCACAGCCCCGCCTACCACAGTTTAAAACAAGAGACACCCATGACTTCACAGCATTCCAACATTCCCACCGAACAGAAAGCGAGTGACAGATATTCCGAGCTTTCCACAGCTTTGAATTTACTGGCCTGTCCTAGTTTGAGGTGGAAAACAGATTTGGTGTAGGAAGTGAAACTGTAGGAGGAAGCCATTATTTCACATCTCCTTCTGTTATTTATATATTTTTAATCACTGCAAAAGCACAGAATATCAAGGAAAACCCACAACACTACCATTCCCAGCTAACAATTTTAGGTTGTATTAACGTTTCCCTAACGTTTCCATTAAGTACATTAAAAATGTCATTTGAAAAATTTTAGGAACATTCGAAATGTCCAGCTTTTAAAACATTGTATTAACGTTACTGCTGCGTTATAAGACCATTAATCAACATTTTCAGTTCTGTAATGTTTTAAAAACAATCCCTTAACAACTTAAGAATAACATTTTGATACATGAAATATAAGATTAAAAACATTCTTCTAACATTACTGCAAGACTGTTCTGTTTAGACAACGTTAGCCAATGTTCTGAGAACATTTCCTGTTGGCTGGAATCATTATTATGTGGTCTGATCAGAAGGGGATTCTTGTTGTTTAAACACAGGAGGTGTTGCCTCTGGCTTCTAGCTTTGTGAAATATGTAAAGGTCATTTATTACCATATAGCAAATCACATTATACGGGTAGACGGTTCCATATAGACACGCTCTATATGTGAACGTGTGAGTCATGTACAGATAAGTCTGTGTAAAGACATGTACTGGTTTCATGCATCATCTGCTTACTGGGGCATAACTGCTTGTGTCATTTTGAGTGAAAAAATGATATTTGCACAAAGAAAACAAAAACTGTTATTATATTTAGATCTTTTGCCTCATGACGTTTTCATGTAAATTAAGCACATTTAAAACATGTAAAAACAAGTGTAATTCAATTAAAATGAGATACACTCATTATCATTATTGTTAATAAATGGCATAATAACAACAACTGCATAGTAATATTTAAATAATTCATTAAATATTTAGAAAAATATGTATTTGCATGTACGGTACAATGCTCAGCATTTCTGAAATGTACTTTATAAGGTACTCAAATTATACACAGATTTAATTAATTTAAATAAGATTTAATAAATAAAAGTCATATACATTATAGAGATGGTTGCATGATTATGTCTCCAGCTTTGTCTGAACAGCGTTATTTTTTTTACCATGAGATGTAAGACGCCAGCATTCGTTATTGATTCACACAAAATATAACAAGATAAACGTGTGTGTGTGTGTGTGCGTGTGTGTGTGTGTGCAGGCCTGAAGCGCAGCCACACATGCGAGGTCTGCCGCGTTACGCTCAACTCTGTAGCGCAATACCACGCACACCTGCAGGGCTCCAAACACCAGAACAAGTGAGTATCAGCCCCGTTTACACATGCACTGAAAATCTAATTAAAACTACGAATGAATCAAACAGGAAGCTTGAATTTGTCTAAACACTAACGTCTTACCAACCTCGTAACAGCAATAACCTAGCAACCAATCACAAAATCACAACAGGAAGTCAGTAGGTTCAGCCATTTGCATTTTGTAATATAACTCTTGCTACACATTATGTTCATCACATCACTAATATTAACACACAATCTGAGAAATGTACAACCCCGGCTAACAGGTAACATTCACAGAACGTTCTCTAAAAGTAAAAACTGCAGTAACATTAGTAAACTTTTTTACCTTTATATATCATATCAAAATGTTATTCTTAAGTTGTTATGGAACCTTTTAAAAACGTTACCAAATAAAAAAGAAATTTGAATAAAGTTCCTATAACCAAGCAATAATGTTAATACAACGTTTAAAAATCTGGACATTTGAACCTTTCTAGAACTTTCAGTCACATTTTTTACCTTTTTGTTACTTAATGGAAACGCTAGGGAAACGTTTCTACAACCTAAACTTGTTAGCAGGGGGGTTTCTATATTTAATCTAGTCTAGTTACATCTAGTCTAGTCCAGTTAGTCTAGTTTAATCTAATCAGAGCAGCTAATGGACTTGCACGTGGGTCGATATCTGCTGGGAATCAATATTCCGCCTGACTGCACGTGGAATATAAACGAGCTGAAGACCAATGAGAAATGGCGTGACGTGTAGGGGGCGTGTCTGAGCGGTCACGGGTGACTCCGCCCTCTTGCTTGCGTCATGCGTTCATTAGCGTGCCAATGACGTGACGTCAGACGCACAAGGACGAAGTTGTCAACAGCAACAGTGTTTATTTCTACTATAAATCACAAGAAAAGCGCTCAATCACTCACGGTTTTATCTCAACACAATTAAACATCTGTTACACTATTTATGCATCTGAAAGGCGCATTAACATCACAAAAATAATAAATATTTAGGAATTAAACACCTGCTCCACTTCTTCATAAAAAAAGAGTAAAGATGAATTTATAGCAACAAGAAACCGAACAGCCTAAATGCCTGAAACTGCCTAAATATAGATAAAAAACAATAAAATAAAACTGAAAACTTACCGTTTCATCCACACACGTTGTAATCAGATCATGCGCATTAAAACAGCTCGATAAGTAGAATGAAATGTTAACACATGGATATTAAAATAACTAACTAACATGATATTTGGTTTTAAATGTCAGTATTATCAGCTCAACTCATGACCAGCGCGCTCACGCTGACAAGCGGCAGGTGTTCATAAATGATCACGTGACTGTTCGTGCGCGCTCCCTGTCACTGTATATTTCCCGATAATGTATATATATAATATACATATATTAATATAAGCATATTATCAGTTCAGGACACATTATAGTAATACACTGCCTGCATTTTACATGTTCCTTAACACTAATTGTTTAACTTTTCTGAATTACATGAAAAACAATTTTCATTTTACAAAAGCTGGTGTACAGGCCATTGTTTAACTTTATACTTTATAATTCATATTAATGTTTAACTTTTAAACTTGAATAAACATCAGATTACAAAGCTGCTCATTATTAATCAACAGACTAATAATTGATATTAATATTTGGAATTGAATAAACAGCGTTAATTAGCATATTGAAATACTTATTGAGAATCATGCATTTCTGTGTTGTAGGTTAAAAAGCTACAGACAGTTTGGTTGTGTGGCAATGCTAACTGAAGCTAATACAGAAGCTGTACTGTTTCTATCCACTCGTCTTAGCAAAGATATTAAGCAGGAATGTGTCAAGCCCACAAAACAGGAGCTAATGCACACGATCACTAAGCCTGTTTAGTCATGGGTGCTTAGATACACTGAACTGCTAACTACCCAACTCTGCCAAAACGTGGGGATTTGGTCGTCAGCCACCTACATTTCATGCTCTTTGGGTTGATCTGGTTTGTTTATCGTTGAAACTTCATTAACCTCAGTGACCTGATGGAGGTAATGAGTGCAAAGACACAGATCGGGCTGCACTGGGTGTCCTTGTATTCAGGGTGAATTGGAAAGTCAATGATGGGTCAATGGGAGATCAATGGGTGTCATGGCTGGAGTTCTGATTGGGTCACTCTTGTACACCCCACTGACTGCTTAACATCCAAGTTTGCTAAGCTGGTTATGATAATCATACAGTTCCCATCATTTGTGTTTGTGTGTGTGTGTTTGCATTCCTGAAGTTTTTTCAAATAAATATTTCATGTATTTTTATATCTGGCTGTTTATTATGCTCAAATGGGCCTCGGAAATGTTTGTTTGTCCTGCTGTTTTACAAATCGTAACCATGTGGTTTGA
Organism: Ambastaia sidthimunki; assembly: GCA_036877625.1. Classification (NCBI taxonomy): domain Eukaryota; kingdom Metazoa; phylum Chordata; class Actinopteri; order Cypriniformes; family Botiidae; genus Ambastaia; species Ambastaia sidthimunki. The sequence goes on along the minus strand of JAZGTK010013821.1, from coordinate 4,786 downwards.
TTTTTCTCCTAGTTTGAAAAACAAATGAAGTGCAAAGAAACACAAAACATCTACAATTGAAATCTACAATTTCAATTTCTCTTGAAACTATTTAAGAGTCTGTCTGCTGCTCGGTGTCAAACTTATGACAAGACAGAAGATATAAAATCATCGTTTCTTGAAACATTGAAGGTGATATGAACACCACCAACGCAGACCGAAGACAGCCAGACTTGGATTATGGATTATAATAAACAGATGGATTATGATACACAATGGTGCATTGTGGGTAATTTGTATATAAGACACTACAGAGTACATATTTAAGGCATGTATAATGGGCACAGTTTTGGCTTTCATATTTTTCATGTGGCGTGTTGTAGTGATAAAACAATTTATTTTGACTATAACATTGTTTATATTTTAATTTAAATGAATGTGTCAGAACTGAGTATTTTGTAAAGGTGAAAATGTTCTGGTCAGATGTTCTCTTTGAAGCTGCGACATTAAAAGGTTTCTTGTAATATTTTGTACATAACTATCAGGAGGAATTGCTCTCCAACGGTGATAAAAAGGGAATTTTAGGATATCTTGAGGCGGCATTTAACACAAAAGTAATGGACCAAAGCATAATGATTATCATAAAACCACTTTAAAACACTTTTCCTGAAATCAGTTTTATTGCTTTAGCTTCAGCAAGACTTAACAGTAATTAGTTTTGTTCACCAAACGCTAAATGTTCAGATTAAGCTTTTCAATTCCAGCGCTATTACTGCATTTTGAAAGTAACGGTACTTGTTTGAATGGATGTAATAATAAACTATGTGTCTCTTGTAGCGTTGAAGAAAGAAAACTATGAGTTTGTTTTGCTGACTCATAAATTCTTGAGGAAAGTTATTAGTGTGTTCCAGCGATTTTTTTTGTACTTTTTGAGATGAAGTTTTTCACAAAGGACCGAAAGTTTCTTTTGTGCAAAAACGTTTAAACGTCAGCCAAAACAAGCAACTTATCCCCACAAAGCTGTTTCAGATGAAGCTGTCACTAGCATTGTTTATTAGTAATGTGTTGTTTTGTCTCTTTTGAATGGCCTCCTGGAGAATAAAACAATTCTGACACAAATACAATTGTGGTTTTCAGTTTTTCTGCATTGTGTTACAGTATCGAGGGGCTTGACTTTTAAAACACTATCAGATTGAACGTTCAGCCCAGCCTCATGCTAATTCACACACATTTAGCAAGTGTCACCTTTGTTTTTGTACTGCACTGAGAGGCAAACAACAGCAATAAATCTATCCTCATAAATCACGCCTTGGTTTCTCCCAGAGGCCTTTTTCTCTCAGTGTTTTATATTCCGCTGGAATGATGTGTTACAGACCTGCAGGAGATAAACGTAAGACTCTCAGCTGAGTCTCCGCAGGACTGAAGGAGTTTCTTTTATACAGACATTCAGATCTTCTGTTTCTCTGATGAATCACAAACATTTGAAAGGACTGAAAATCTGTGACACAAAATCCCTATTTGTGCATGTTTCATTCTTCACGTAAAATGTGCAACAGGGATTTTCATGCAATTACAGGAAATTTTGGTGATTTTAGTCTTCTGTTCTGAATGATCATTTTTCTAAACCAACAAATGAAATTTCTGTCTCAAATAATGTATTGTATCGACATAAGACATTTAAACGTTTTTGAAATGTATCCAGAAAACAATTGAAAAACACAAACACACTCTGACAAAATTACAGCTTGGAATGACATTATCTTCTTTGTTTTCTTCACATTGTTTTCACTGAAACACACTAACTTTTAAAAACTTTATTTTGAGACAATTTGTGTGAATATAAATATATTCTTCACATAATAAATATTAAAATGGAGATGATTATAGAATATAGTCACAATTTATTATGCATCTCTGCGCTGTCACGATTGATTACACAAATAAACACAAATATCACAGAAAAAAACACTGATAATGTATTCATAACTTTTATCATTAAATACTAAAATATATGAAGTATTTCATCATCATTCAGTTATTAAGCTGTTTGTGTTCTGGAGGGAATAAAGTCAACATTGTTCTGTTATAATAATCATTAGTGTATTGGTAACATCCAGCTGTGAACTGATGTCATACAGTAATAGTGCAGTTTTCAGCCTTTCACTGGCAGTGATGTAAATGCTTTGCTCAGTACGAGCGGTAATGAGTTTATTCTCACTGACACTAAATCTTAAAAATTGTCACACATCAATGCAACACTCGTACGCCTGTCACAGCTGCATTCCTCTGTAGTTTCTCATCCTAAATTGTTTCCAGAATAATAAACTTGAAGCGTCTTGTATGTTTCTTGTATGTTTTTCCAGCTGCTTTCCGATCCCTGAGATCTCGTCGTATATATAAAACTGTTGAGAGAGAAATGACAGCCTCCTTCAATTTAAGAGAATTCTAATCATCTGCTGTTGTTTGTAATGAAGATCTGGGGTGAAGATGTTTATTTAAACTTCTCATCAGAGTTCCTGAATGCTGAAATTACATGTTTTTATCAGTTTGCGAGCTGTGACCATTTGACTGTGAATCAATTCAAAATGAAATACAACTAAACTGATTTCACGACAGACAGACATTGTTCTAAAAATTAAACAGACAGACTGACAGACAGATGATCGACACACAAGCTGGCCTGAAGGTGTTCTGTGTCTATAAGGTCAAAGAGGTCACGATCAATAAACATTTAAAGTATTCATCTGCTTATGAAAATGTATGAGCAATGATATTTTTCAACAAAGTTTGCTGGAGTGCAAAAGGCCAAAACTGTTTTGTTATGTACATTTAAAAAACGTGTTTGCCATTTTGTTTTAGTTGTGCACACGCCTCCATATGTATTTTTAATGCTCATATTTTATAATCCTGTTAAAAATAAAAAAAGATGCAAATCCTGTATTGACCAGCAGGTGGAGACATGCGACATTTGTTCAGATTGTGTTGAGTTGTCAGCGCGCCCTCAATGACCCAGAGATCTGCAGTTATCATGTTCCTTCAGTCAAATCGATTTTACTCAACTTTACTAACTTGTTTTTATAAACAGCCACCAGTCAAAAAAATAGAACTAGATGTTTTCATGTTTTATAACAACTGAACATCTCAATATATTGTATCTCAATATAAAATATAAATAAGATTAAACCTTTTTTTACGTCACTGTCGCTGTCAGAATAATATGATGTCGCCCGTTTCCATGGTGATGACTGTCTGTCCACAAACCTTTGAGGCTTAAAATTACATTTTGTCTTTGGTGTTTTTATTCTGTTTCTGGCCGTTTTAAAAAGTGACAGCATCCCCAATTTTTCAAAGTGTGCAGGACAGAAATGTCAAAGGTGGGCGAAAGGCAGAAAACTAGTTTGTATACTGCAAGATAGAGACACAAATGTCTGACACATTAATCACATAAACAGGGAACCCAAACTGAATATGTTTCTGGCCGCGTGTCAGTTAAATGAGCTGGTGGGGAATGTTTTCAGAGAGATACTGAAAGCTGAACTTTAATCAGCAGAATGCAAGACACAGTTTCTCTGTTTATCACGACGGTGGGACGTTCTACCACCAAACACCTTGTTTAGGACGTTTGGACTGTTTCACACCTTTAATTGTACAAACTATAAAGCAAAATGAAAACATATTTATGTTGTAATGCCTGCTTTAAATTCAGATACTGAATTTAATATTGAAATTATGGATGATTTCAATTATGTAACACAAACACAATCTTATTAACGTTATTCTTTGATTATAAGAATGCTATTCAAACCTTTTTAAACACTGTTACGTTTCTTAAATGTTCCACTAACAACTTAAGTATAACGTTTTTGATATATATAATATATACAGTTAAAAAGGTGGACTAACATTAACACGCTTTTAATAATGTTAAGAGAACTTTTAGAGAATGCTAGCCAACATTCTGAGAACGTTTTCTGTTAGCCAGGACATAAAATGTTTTTCAGTTCATAGTAATACTAATTTAAATTAAAACTGTGAAAAATAAAGAGGTTATGTGACTAAATCATGGTCCCAACAGCCTGAACATGATCCATAAAAACAGAACTCTGTGTAGTCAGCCTAAAAACCAAGAGTATTAATAATGTTCCCGTATGGTCTATATTTGGTTCATGATTTCATCTTACGGACTGAGAAACTTCCACTCTGTGGTCTGACATTAGTTCAGTCCAGTTCAAGTGTGACGTTAGAACCCAGTCCAGGACTAATGGCTGTCTGGAACAGTTTGATACCCCACAAGATCTGTTGATATGTTCTGAAAAACACTAGCGGTCAAAAGTTTAGAATCACTTACTCTTTCATTATTAATATTTTTCCACATGTTTAAATAGTTGTGAACTCATTTAAACTATCAGATAAGTTCTAGAAACTGTTCTTGATACGTCTACACTGCCCGGTGTGTGTGACTCACAGATTTATAAAACAGTAAATGTGACAACTTCTGGCTAAATATTAACTTCCACTTTTTATACAGTGTGTCCACAACTAGTTTTAACTGGAATTTATGGCACTGTATGTGAAAATAATAATTAAAAAGTTTGCAATAAACCATGACTGGTATACAAAATGTGATAAGCAGAGAATTAGTGTTCCTAAAACCAGGAAAAAAAATACTGGGAATATTTAGGTCATCTTCAATGTATACTTTTCCAAAAAAACAACGTAATATTTAGGAACAATGATGATACACACACCTCATGTGCAAACTGGACTGAACTGGATATAACTGCCTCTCAGGGGGGCAATAACGGCT
>JAZGTK010013820.1:0-14093 GCA_036877625.1 Ambastaia sidthimunki | reverse complement strand
GGACGACTATACCCTCCCGGTACTTATTCGATGATTAGGCAGAGTTATGCTATTAAATAATTACTGTATGGATATTATTGTACCGTTGTCAGTAATAGTGTACTTCCTTGTTGTATTTTTAAGGGCGCCTTCGTCACGCTTCTCGCCATGTACGTCACATCCGCTCAGCGCGTGACATAATAGGGATTCAGTTCAGTGTGCAGAATAAAATCAAAGTGGTCGAGCCAATAAAAATAAACGCATATCGTTAAAAATGAAACACAAAATCATGCAAAGTCGTTGAAAAACACAGTTAAAATTGTATTTTGTATCGTTTTTGACTATAACCAGTTTTTTTTTAGAGTTATTACCACCTTTTTTTAAACAATTATTGGAGAGCCCATATTCACATTATTTACTGTCCTTAAGCTGTTAACACATAACTTTTTACACGAGACCATGTAATAATATATACATATCTTTAATGCGATAGTTGGGGCTTCTAAAACAGATGTTAACCACTATAAGCAGGTTTATGGTGCTAGGTATGCAGTACAGTAGGCAAAGCAAACACAGCTGTGTGCGCTGTGCATCCCACGGAGGGGATGCTAAAGGGGATGATGTTCTTTTTCCGACATTCCGGACTCTGTGGTATTCTGTGACTGTCATACAATCTGCCTGGATGCACGCTTGTTTTTCTTTCCCTGCATGACAGTAATTCATCTTCTCCCGGCATGCAGCTGATGATAGGTCTATAAGGAGCATCAGCAACACAGGCAAGAAAAGAACTGCAGGCAAAGATGAGAGCAGAGAGTATGTGACATTTCTCTATACACTCAGAGGTACCTGCTTCTGATAGTGATGGGCTATAACCATATTGTTTATACTTAAACTCTTATATTTGTCATGCGTTTGGGCTGCACCAGAATCAGTTCATCTGAGATCATGATCGTGTGCATGTTTCTGTTATGCAAAATCTGAATAACATTATATTTTACTTTGTACAGAAATGTACTTTCATGAACATCTGAATAAATCTATATACAAGTTATTATATTTATTTATTCATGTTGTTTATGTTTATATTATAGGTCACAAGCCATAGTGGTCTGGTGAGGATCCAGTATGGCAAGTAAAAATGAAGAAGTGTGTTTATTATATGATGTATATAATAGGCATCATAATACTGTGGGGGCAGGTAATTAGCAATATTGTGATCTTTTCCTTATCTCCTCATTCAAAAGGCAAATCAAGTTAACCAGGCCCAATAGTTCAGCTGTTCACCTCAATCAGCCCAGCCATCACCACTGCACTATATTTACCATCTTCCTGGGTTACACAAGCCTGCCAAAGGGGTGTGCACAAGCCCTCGACCTCTGCTTCTGTTCCCTGGATAAGCTAGGCTCTTCGTCTTTGCCATAGTAAACACACATAGTGCATGGTGCACGGCCCACCACTGTGGGAACAAGCATGAGGAGAGTCACATGTGAGGACAACAGCAGCCATCCAGACTATTCTAGTAACTGGAATGCACACAGCGACCTCATGGCAAACTTGAGACCTCACAGAGCCCCCATGCCCACCTTCCACCATGTTTCGTGTTTGAGAGAGATATTTGGGACAAATGTGTTTGCTTTCATGCAGCTGAACTGTGGAAGATTCTATGCAGATTCATTGGAGTGTAAAGAGCAAACAGGTGAGTTCAAAAGCTTATCCTGCAGGGATAAGGGTCGTCTGACTCTCTGTTTTCCTTAAGAAGATCAAATTAATCAAATGCTCTATTGTACAAATTGCAAATTCTAATATAGAGCATTTAATTTTAACTGTCAGAATGGATCTATTAGATCCTAAATTGTCCTGGTAATGCAATACAGATGTCAGACCTATTATTGATATTTAAATCATTTCCCAAATCTGATTTGTCATTGTACCTTTGTTCCACTGCGATTTATTTGTGCGGTTTGCATTTGAAAGGAGTTTCAGATGCTTTTGAAACTGATTGATGTGACGTTCAGGTTTAATTGTGCTATATTTTAATGATCTAGCAAAAAAATTAAATATAAAACCTTATTTATTTAGACAATTGCTTTGGCAAATATTTTGGCAGTGCTTTTGAAATATAATACATTGTCATTTTTCTCTGGAAAAACTTTCAGCCCTGTTGTGGAGTCAAAGAATAGTGATAAATAGGAAGAAAAAACAATTAACATCCTAAAAAAAGTGTCAGACAGGCCCATGTGATCTGGCGTGAAATAAAATCAGTAGCTGTCTCTGGGGTGATTAGATGACTTAGTGTGGATAATAGCCTCGTGAAATGCCCCTGTCTAAATGGTTAGGCTGTAAATGGCAAACCTACAGACAGGATCAAAAACAGCTGGAAGGTGATACAACTGCATCGATAAACTTAGCTTTGATAGGAAAATGTTGCTAAGTGCTACACATGGACGCATTAAAATGATTTAAGAGGCTTTGGAATAGAATGTTGTGTTGTCACACTGTAAATAGAGGTGATAAAGTAATAGAGATAAAGATTAAAGAGCGGAAAGATTGTATGGTAGCTATGACAACAGCATAACATGACTCAATGGTAATATCAGGTTTATTTGCTAAACAAATGACAGATTAAAGTCAGAATCACATTCTTGGTTGTTGTAGTCATACAGAAAAAAAAGTTGAGTAATCATTTACCAATTCTTCATTTCCTTTTCAGTATGGCTGGAACATCAGTCGAGAGCTTTCCATTCAAGGACCAGGAGCTCCCCACCCACCTCCTGTTTCAGCTGAACACTTTGAGACAGGAGCAGATCTTCACTGATGTAATCTTATGCACTGAAGACAAGGAGATCCCCTGCCACAGGAATGTATTGGTCTCCAGCAGCCCGTACTTCCGTGCCATGTTTTGCAGCAACTTCCGGGAAAGCAACCAGGCTAGAGTGGACCTAAAAGGCATAACTTCAGAAGTCATTGAATGCATTGTGGATTACATTTATACTGGAACAATCACCATCACCATGGAGCTTGTGTTGCCCCTGATCCAGGCAGCCTCCATGCTGCAGTATGGGAGGCTCTTTGAGGCCTGCTCCATGTTCCTCCAGGAGCAACTCAATCCGGACAACTGCCTGAGCATGATCCGGCTCTCAGAGATCCTCCATTGTGAAAGTTTAAAAGAGAGAGCAAAAGAAATGGCTGTACGCTGTTTCTCCGATGTGGCTGCTTCTGAGGACTTCTGTGAACTTTCACTTCCTGAGCTCATGTGCTACCTGGAGGATGACAGGCTGTGTGCTGAGGAAGAGCAGGTGTTTGAAACTCTTCTGGCTTGGATCCACCATGACCCCTTCTCGCGGCGTGGTGCCATTCACGATCTCTTTAAGAAGGTCAGATTGAGGTACATCCATCCAACATACCTTTTTCAGTTCATTGCGAACGATCCGCTCGTCCAGTCGTCAACACTGTGCACCGAGATCATCGAATCTGTGCGGCGTCTCATGTTTTCTGTTAGCACGAAATGCGCTCGTGAGTTGAAGCCTCTCTGGACCACGCCACGACGGTACACCTGCCATGAGACTCTGGTGGTGGTTGGAGGACGTAAGAACAACGAACAAACATCTCGAGAGGCGTTCCTCTATGACGAGCGGACACAACGCTGGCAGTGGCTAGCTAAACTACCCTTACGGCTGTACAAGGCGGCATATGTCTGCATCCACAGCATTCTGTATGTGGTGGGAGGGCTTAGCCTAAGCCTGGTGTCTGGAGAAAGTGCGGTGAGTGCCACAGTGTACACGCTCTCGTTGAAGACCAACCAGTGGAGGACTGCTGAGCCAATGCTGGAGCCACGTTACGCCCACCAGAGCGTGTCCTACCTACACTTCATCTTTGCTCTTGGAGGAATAGGGCCAGACAAACAGATCTCAAATACAGTGGAGCGCTACAACAGCATGTTTAATCAGTGGGAGTCCATGGCGCCGATGCCCACGGCAGTCCTGCACCCTGCAGTCGCTGCTAATGATCAGAGAATTTATGTGTTTGGAGGTGAGGACGCCTTGCAGAATCCAGTAAGACTAATACAGGTAATAGAGATCCTTTTGATACGTTCTACCAACGTTGGTTGCTTCATTCATAGTCTTGCAGGAACAAGACAAACACTTTTGATCTCTCTTAGGTTTATCACATCTCCCGGAATTTGTGGTCTAGTCTGGAAACCCGGACAGTGAAGAATGTCTGCGCACCTGCTGCTGTCATAGAGGACAAGATTTATATTGTTGGAGGTGAGACTGGTATACTTTGCTAGGATCATGTATCTATACTGCAATGAAACACTGCAAATCTGTTGATGAGCTGATATAACATAAATGCTATTTAAAGTCAACCAAAACTAAAATAGAAATGCATGGTCTTCACATGACAGGTGGTTGGGAGGGGTTGAAAGTGGCAGCCAAAAGAAAAGTTGTTTCAGTGGCAGAGAAAGTTACTATTTGAAGTTAAAATGATCAAAATGTAATAGGAATGTGTATAACAAAAGTAAATAGGTCTGAATAGTGGCCTTGTGGTCCTGCATTTGGATGTTGTCTTGCTCTAAGACGATTGGTTTATGTTTCTCTCTATCCCTGTATTTTCTGTCACTCAAATACTGTGCCTAATAAAATTATAAAATGCCCCAAAATATCTTAAAGTAAATAAAGAAAACCTTCTTTTTTAGGATACACAAGAAGAGTGATCGCCTATGACACGAAAGCCAATAAATTTGTGAAGTGTGCAAACGTGAAGGAGAGGAGAATGCACCACTCGGCCACAGTCATCAATAACAAACTCTATGTAACCGGAGGTCGTTTCCTCAACGGTCATGATGTCATAGAGGATTCAGACTGCTTTGAGTGCTATGACCCTAAAACAGACACGTGGACTTCTAAAGGCTCTTTACCATACAAGCTGTTTGATCACGGTTCACTGTCTCTGATCTGTGTCTCCAACCGTCCCAATCCACCATGACTGCTCAGAGGATCTGACACCTCTGCCTGGGCATCCTGCTCACTCCCCTGCTCATTAAGGGAAATGACAAATAGGGGCCGCAGCTGAGATTGAAAACCATCTGAGGACGTTTGTGGGCCGAGTATATCTCAGCTGTGGTTTTGGTGGTATGTTGCTGGTGCTCGCCAGCATCTGTGTCGTCTTAAATCAAAAGAGATTCGGATTGGAGATTGGAAGTCTCAACAGACCTCAGGGACCTTTGAGCAAATCGCCAGATTTACGCAATGTACAGCTGTCCCAAAAATTTTACTCAAAAATGACCATCTCCCCCTCATAGAATGACTTGAGCAAGCTGAATTATTTGTTAATTGTGCCTTGTTAACCTGAGTTTAACTAGTCCAAGAGAGAGCTGGTGTCATTTTAGCTGATGTAAAACCTAGAATCAAAGGGACATGGTGAAATACAAAGATCATTCCTTTAAAGCCACGGTCAGTTCTGAGTATCATGGAGGACATTATGCTCGATTCATGCATTTTCTATTTGTGGCAAAATAGCTTTGATCTTGAAACATTAAATTATGATTTCTAAAAAAAGAGGCAGGGAATTGTGCTCACTGGCATTATGTTGATCACTAAAGCCCAATGGCTTTGGTTTGAAGCATCATCTTGTCTGCAAACTCCATTAAGAAATAAAAGACAGGAGCTTGAAGAGCCCTGACATCACTTAAGAGACATGCACGGAGGACCAGTGGATAGAAATTCTATGATGTTCATTGCCTCCTTGTATGTTATGCTGCTTGAGAATTGTTTACTGAATGTCTGGTGACCTTCTCTTTGATGATTAAACAAAAAATGTTTTTTCTATTGCATCAGACTACTGCAATAAAAGGTTGAAGAGATTTTGAAAATCAACAGGCCATTCATTCCTAAAATTGGATCGATTCAACTTGGTCTTTGCTGCACTTTGTCATTTACAAAACAGAAGAAATAAACAAGTACATATTACATACCAGGCATGACAAAGGACTATGACCAAGAAAGGTGCGACATAAACAGAAACACAGCTGGTCTCAAACCAGAACTCATCGCTATCCGTTTCCCCAAGTTTTAGAATGTACTCCCCTAAAGCGCAGATAGCTCCTGATAACCGTTGTCATGGAAACCACCAATCAGACTGCAGGACAGGATTTTTTTTACAAGCATCTTCTCAGTGTAGGGTCCAGTCTCATGGATTCAAACCTATTAGTAAGAGAAGAACATTTTAAGTGAACATCAGCAAAGATATGYTTTTAAATTAGYCATGTACAATTTACACAATTTAGTTATTTGGAAAAAACATGCAGTAAAAATCTGTAAAATAAAGCTCTTATGTGCAATGAAGGTCTATTTTGCTGTACCATTTTAATTTGGATAATGTCATAATTGTTTCTGATCGTGGACTTCCTTGTCAGTATTACCATGCTTACAGTATTTCAAATAAAAGGAGGGATGTTTATGTATAACCCCCCCATGTATTTCACATTTAAGCAGTACAATTAAAAAAAATGTAATGAAATTTCTGAGAATGCTTACCAACATCTCTATAATATCACCATGCCATCTTCCACCTGTGTAATAAAGAACCGACTTATGACTTACCGAGTCACAGCAGTCAAATATGTTTTCAGAAAGTGTTCTGTTCCCCCCTGCAGTTATTATCTAACAGTTCAAAAGAATTTGATCATGTACAGTAATATCTTGTTATATTGCTATATGTTTTATTACTTATTTATTAGCTTTTAAAGAAAAAATCATGCATTCATATAGCAGAGTGATTATACCTGATGAACTGCTTTTTAGACTGTTTTTAGGCTGTTTAAAAATCTAGAATATACAGTCTAGATATACAGTTGTAAAGTCAACAGTTGAAACTTAAGCTTTCCTGCCCTCTACTGGAGAACCGAAATACTGCCAAGATACCCTTAGGAGCAAGAAATAATGTAGTTCATACAAAACAAATATTATTTCAATATTACAAATATTATATTATTAGGAAAATGACAGCTCATATTTTCCTGTGGCTTGAAGACATTTGTTATGACTCATAGCACTCAAAATTACTTATCTATAATTAAATCATCACAATGTTGCCTTTAATAGAGAAAATGATACTTGGACACAACATTATTCCTTGCCATATTAGTGGCAGTCTGTTATGAAATCAGCAATAATTACATTACATTTCAAATGCTTTATTTATTGGACATTCTCTCCTTGTTAAAAAACAGATTCCATCATGCACACAGATCATTCTGTAGGAGGCAGTACAGTCAGAAAAAACATCAACAGGCCTGTATATGTAAACTATTATATGGGTGCATGTTTTAAGAAAACAAATAATCCTTCTAAAGCTCTCACATGACAACAGTAGCTTTGTATTGAGCTGTTAAGTTCTGTTTGAACCTAACAGTGCTTCAATGTTTGTAATGTGTACTTAAGATGTTACAGTATAAATTAATTTATGAAGTTTTAAGACATCAAAACATTTTTGAGGTTGGGCGAAAGGGGCAAATTAAACATTATTTTTTTGGCAAAAAAACAAAATAAAAATAAAATAACTATTTTTTAATAACAATAAAGTAATTTTAAGTAGATCAGATGAAATTTGGATATACAGCATGTACATAAACATATCTTACAAAGGTTACCTCCTATCTGAAAGACAACTGATTTCCCCTTTGGCCCCATCACCCACCTCCAGGGTTTCTATGTTCATCAGGGCCCGAGACACATATTGCTCAGAGGAGACTGTTTTGGCACGGGTGATCAATTCTGTAAGAAACACTACAGTTTTCAGTATTCACGCTAAAAAACATATTTTGACCCTCATCTTTGACTAAAACCTCAAAACACTGGACAGAAGAAAAATATATATCTGTAACTATCTAAAACCTCATTCATTTGGAACATGCCAATATCACAGCAGCATTTATAACAAACAATAAAAAGAAAACATTTGGTAAGACTTAAAGTTGGATTGTTGAGTTAATCTACAGTGTCTCTTGGTCTGTTGGCGGTTGGTTAGTTCCAGGGTAAGTGAAACCAGAGGTGAATGCCTATTTACATCTATAATATTTAGACTGATACAGCTTAATATTTACATACAATTGCTGAGTTCCAGTTTACTACACTGAAAAAGTACATTCAAGCCACATGCTTAAGTGCTCAAAGCAGCTTTCTGTTTTCTTTTCTCATTACTGAATTCATAATATCTCTTTCCATAATCTCATATCATGAATTCTATTCAAGATTATTCTTCTGTGGGGAAAACTGGTCAAGTGTATTATACTACATTCCACAGCTTTAATAACTGATAAATCCTACATTTCCTGAGACGTCTGGTGCTTAAGAACTCATGCTGGAAGAGGGACGGCTTTATTCCTTCACCTCTGGCACTTTTAAATGGAAAAGAGGGGAGAGGTATTAAAGGTACACTCATCTAAACAGAGCTTACAAGACAATCCTTGCATAACCAGTTCATTTCTGTCTGGCACTTTAAGTCRCCATCTGTACTGATTTTCCGCCCATCAGGACTGAAGCATATGCAACAAGTCAGAAGGGTACAAACAGAGTTTTAATAGGACGATCAGACCATGACAGTTCCGAGCACTTTGGATCTGATAACACGGCTGGGAACCGTCCTAAACCTCTTTGATAGTCCGTTCTGATGGCCTGTAGTTTGAAGAACTGCTGGAGGACATGTAGACTGAGTGGGTTCTGCGATGCAGACGAGCACGTTTGGTGGACTGGTTGCGTTTGCTGTTGGTGATGATGTCATTTATGAACTTCCTGCAGTCCACGCAGACGTCCATGCTGCTCCAGTCCTCTGTCAACTGCTCGGGCAGCTCCAGCTCGTCTTTGGAGGATGAGCGGTCGCCGTGCTTTGACAATCTGAAAGGACAAGAAACAATTTTACTGACAATACTTACAAAATGTACCTGTGGTACCAATGTGTATATAGATCTCCAAAGGAAACCAGCTATGGTATTACAATAGCACTGAAAGTGATGGGAGTGCTATGCAGCTCACCTGGACACCGAGCGCTGAAGGCTGTGACGCTTGTGGGCAGATGGAGTGGAGGAGGTCTTCTCTGTCTGGACTGATGCTCCAGCCTCCTGCTTGGCCAGAATACTGGGGCCCAGAGAAGAGATGGGCAGGGTGGCGTGGGGCTTAGAGGGCAACTTCATCTGAGATGCAAAAAATGAGGTCATTTACAAACAGAAGACTTATTTCCATGCAAAGTAGCAATAAGGAAAGTAAGTTCCATTTACCTTTTTACAACACTGTGAACAAACAGGCCTGTAAGAGAGAAAGAGGTAAGACTTCACTTGCATAATCACTATTCTGGGTTTCTTATTGAGAAAGTCAGAAATGAAAAGCTCCACCCACCTTTTACAAAACTGGCAGGCGTAGGACCAAGTAAACAAGGAGAATTTCTTTGTCCGACATGAGAAGCAGAGCTGAGAGGAGAGGTGGCAAAATTAATGAAAAGCGATACAGAAGTAGAATGACACAAAGCTAAATTTTAATTTGGGTGAACTGTCCCTTTAAGACACCTACCTTTCCTTTCTTCAGGGCATTATAGATGTCTTTGTACTGCTGGAATTTCTCCAGCTCAGCTTTAACAAGAACCTGTCTGATGTGCATCACCTCCTCCACAGTCAGAGTGAGGCACTCAACGGGGTAGCAGAACTCCTCCTGAAACACACACACACACTACATTCACTAACACGCAATAGGATGCAATGCATATATAAACATGCATGCATAAACCACGCCCAGGAATAAGATGGAAAAAGATGATGCAAAACCACAATATACAAGCTAGACTTCATGTCTGCAGGATTCCACCCTCATAGACAAGCAACACCCAACATGTAAAGCAACACAATGGAGATGGAAAGTGCAAAACATTAAAAATGATTAATGTGGAATGTTAAACTCTCTGTTTATGTTCTTATAAAAGTTGACCCACAATTGGTTAATTATTTTATGCAAATGTGATGTATAAAGGTGAACAGTACCCCTAATGTGGTTACAATAATGCATGTCACCCCAGGGTTAGTCCTCAGCCAAATGCACCTTAATAGGACACACTAATACAAGCACACATACAGTAATACAAGCCAATATGCATCCCTAGAACTTACATTATGTTAAACTACTATATAAAATCAAATTGTTTAGTGGTCTACCACACACGAGATTCATATTGGCTTTAAAGTCCCTCATCACCCACCATTAGTTTTGTATTCTAATATATAGCTTGATTTGTTTGCTCAAACATACCGCATGACTTCTGCCTATTGCTTGAGCCTTAAAAAACAACAACAGCATTTTAACATTTTAATTTGTCATTGTTGTAATCTAAATTCTGTACATTTGTCATTTACAAAACTGGTTATTTTAAGAATTTTAAGTTTATTTTTGTTTTTTAATATTGAAGCTTATAAAAGATATAGTTCAGGAAAAAGTATTTTGAATAAAAGACTGGATATATTTAGTTTTAAAATGTTCATTACTATTGGCATCACTTTGATTATTTGATTTACATATTTGATTCTTATTGGTCATTCTGCAGTTGATTTTTTTATTAATTCAAAACAATCATACTTTACAAACAATGTAATTCCATGTAATCCCAGGACACCAGTTTTCTATATAGCTGGCTTTTTCATTTATCTCGCATAATAAAACAACTTACATTTATATCAATCTGTTACATTTATTATGTATTGATAATGACTAATGTAAACAGCTGACTACTGTACATTATCCTGTACTTAACCTTCAATTACTTATTTGAATCTATAACACTCACACTTGAACTTATGCATCATTTAAAAGCAGGAAGTCTGTGAAGCACAATTATAACCACATTCCGTTACAATCATAAAATCATTTAAAGTGACGGCTTGGTAACTATACTGATTACAATATCAGGCTGTTTAACGGCTTTCACTATTGGTTATGGCCATGCAACACTGTGCAACATGACTGACAAAGCCAGCTCACTGCAGATGAAATGATGATGAAATGGCTCCTCAAAACAACATTACAGAATGCATAAAGTAAATTACCTTATTTTCTGAGGACAGCTTAAGTGTAAAGCAGGAAAGGAAAGCAGAGCAATTTCAGCTCTTTATCTGTATCACCATAAAACTTGCATATAGTATCTCTGTCTATAAACGTTTACATGTGTTGTCCTGAATAAAGTCTGAGATGAGCACATTTATAACTGTTCAAAGACCTTAGAGACTGGTTTCCTAATCAGCCCTGAGCAGTTACTGCGATGTATGCGTGCATCTTATCTGAGATGTGATTAAATGTAGATCGAAAGGCAGTAAATGCATCGTGTTATGTCCACGCTGCAAAATGTTTTTAACTAAATCTCATATGATTCATTAGAGAATGGTTCACTTGTTTGCTTTATGGCATGAATTACAGATATGTAGCCTTTAAATAGGGTTGTGGACTGAAAACTACAGCGCAAGCTCTTTTAAAACATTCCCTCTCCACATTCAAAAGTGCCAATACTGCAGGAATCTAATTATTCTTTCACAAGACACATGAAAACTAAGTGTATCCACTGTCATTTAATTACTTTGCACTAAATTACTCAATTTTACTGTCCTGGGCTCACATCGATTCCATCAGGACAAAAAAGAAAGCAGCAAGTAGAATATGTAGATTTCTGTGGTTAAAGTTTGTGTTACAGTTAATGTAGGACATACCAAAGATTTAGAGTTTTGTCGAGATGGAGGCAGGAAAGGCTGTAGGCTTGTAGGATCTTCCTTCTCTATTGAGTGTCTCCTCTGAGGAGCAATGCGTTTGTCAGGCTGAGGTGTGGAAGATATGGGCAGGAACTGTGGAGGAACTGTAGGAAACCAAACAAACAACGTGAGGATCAGCTAAATGCATGAGTGACATGTTTTTTGACTAAGGTTCTGAACATTTAATAAAAGATCTTTACTCTTTTTGCCCATGACAGACTCAGGAGATGTGTCCTCCACCACTGAGGTGGACATGCTGGAGCTGCTGTCCGATTTCTGAGTTATTTGGTCCTCCTACAGAAAGGAAAGAGGTCATGACAACAGAAAAACATATTCAGAGATTCCCAGGCATTTCCAACATCTACAGTTCTTGCTCATTTGTGGCTATAACAGGAAATAAAAACACTCACATCAGAATCTGAGCTGTCCAGCTCAGCCAGTGTTGGCGCCTTCAACAATCTCTTTCTCTGCGTCATTGGCTGGCCATTTTGGGGGCTCTGAGCTGGTGATGTGCCGTTGGCGAGAGACAGTGAGCTGACGGCCAGCTTTCGGGGTCCATCAGGGAAGTCTGTGTGGGAGGGCACATTGTGGACATAATTAGATGCCAGTCAGGAAGCCAACACCACATTAAAAAAACTAGGCTTTGTTCACACTGCATCCAATTCCAATCTGTTTCAGACCATGTTCCAGACTGTCTGCTTATCACTTTCTAAGGTATAAAATCTGATCCATTTCTTCAGACTGTGTGCCAGTATAACCAGTATTTCTGCATTGGTTGCCATAGTAATGACCTAAGCATCATTAGCACAAACTGAAATCCTCTACAACAACTGAGCACTGTCATTATGCAAAAATGCATGTCCCATGACAGACCTTTGGTGCTAAATGAGAGCAAACATGAGCAAACTCAGACTCATTCACATACTGATTATTTTGTTGAATACACATCATGATTTTGGAATTTAGCAAAACTAACTAACACTGATGAGTCCATAGTGCAATTTATTAAAAGTCTGACTGCTGTAACTGACCGACAAAGCCACGATTCACATAATGGGCCAAATTTCAGAAAATTCAGACCAGTTCAGTATAATTATTTTGGAAATTATATCTCAAGCAGACCTAAATCACATACAACACAAGTCACTTTCACAAACAGAAAACACACAGCACAATCAGCACTGTACAGTCAGATCAAAATACAATAGAGACCAATTGCAAAGACCAACCAGATTTGCACTACAGCCATAATGCAGTACTGTATATTTGCACCATTATAAAAAAACTCTATTTTTAGATAATATACTATGTGGGGAAAAGCCGTTATTTTGGGCTCAAGTGAGATATTTAAAAACAGAGATTTAGTAGAAAAACAGACTAAACATTGCAGCATATGAAATATTGATGCATGCAGACTGCATGTTACATAAGCCCTCTTACACCAGACTAATCCTCATTCAGAAATAAAAATGAATTCTGGGAGTTCTGCTGTTTGCCCACTCAAGTTTTGCTGTGATTCACACATACACAAGCGCTCTGAATCCAGGCAGGAAGTGAGGTCAGGCTGTAGTGCTTGCTTCAGGAATACTTTACCTGGACTTCTGAACAAGTCCTGCGGGGTGCTCATGCTTTTCCCTGCGCCTAGAAAGGAACATATTCTTCAATATGATCCCTCAGTCAACAGAAACACAAGACTTGACTTTCCATACAGGACAATCACATAGTGAGTCAATATATGCCTGCGATAATTCTCTTACATTCACAGCTGGACCAGAGACACCATCATTAAAGACTCGTTCTGGGACGGAAATCAGCACACAGAAGCACAAACACGGTGTGGCCACTAAAACTCAGCAGCTTTGACAGGGATTAGCAGGATTTGGTGGTGGAGAGAACAGCACACACTGGAACATCAGGAGGAATTACTGAGGAAAGTCCAGTGCACACAGCCAGGAACTGTTGCAGCAGATGCACATATGCCAAAGACCAGCACTAGTATTAACAGGGGCCCAGGTCAAAATTGTAAGAGTAGGGCCCCTGCCTCTAAACAAGTAGCAGTGTAAAGACACATTTACCAGCCCCCCTTCATCCCAGATCTGCTCAAGTATTATGTATTATAGGAGCTGCTGTTAATTATTTCACATACAGCAATAGGAACTGTAGATTAGTGTTTTTCAGCCAAGGGGGCTGGGGCCCACTAGGGGGCATCAACAAACTTCTTGCCATAAAAGGACTTCAAATGAATTAAAATAAGCACTACAATAAGCTAAAACTAAACATCAAGATATTTCTTGGTGTTATTAGGACTTTAAATATGGTTGTGGACAATGGGGGTCCT
>JAZGTK010013819.1:0-14094 GCA_036877625.1 Ambastaia sidthimunki | reverse complement strand
ATATTGAAACGTAATGATTAAAGACGTGTGTGAATTAACGACTCAGGGCTGAATGGAGGGGAACGCAGGACATACGATGAGAAGCATTTTGCACACAATAGCTTTGGGCATTACATTGAGGAATGGGGACACAGACAGCCGTGTCTCTCTTTTATGAGAGCCTCTGACATACAGCACTTTGTGTGTCGGATCTCGAAGTCGGCATTGAATCAACGGCGCCGTTTTTAGGCGTATTCTTAGCTTGTCTGATGAAAACACTTGTCGCTTTTACACCTTTGCTTGACCTTTAGAAAACTAGACTCGGCACCTGTGGAACACACTGGCTTTCTCGATGGCTTCATCAGCACTTGGCAATTACCGGCAGGCAGCAGAAGAGCCTGCAGTGATCAAAGACACAGGAAAGAGAGACGGACAGACAGGGAGAGAGAGAGAGAGACAGACGGGGAGACAGAAAGAGAGACAGAAGGGAGGGAGAGCAAGAGCGAAAGAGAGAGAGAGACTGAGAGAAAGAGGAGAGAGACAGACAGAGAGAGAGAGATAGAGAGAAGCAGTAACTGTCCAGCTAATGAGGTATGGAGGGGTGAGGAAACTATAGACCTGCTGGGTTGTGTTAATGCTTCTGTAGCAGGAGCAAGGGAATGTACTGACCCACAGAGGCATGGAGAGTCTAAACAGCCCCATCTACAGTGATCTCCTGGTTTACATGCTGTAATTGTACTGGAGGACTGCAGCTGTGCACACTGGGGGTCGGATGTAGAACACTTATCAATGAACTACACTACAATGCACTGTGAATGCATTGTTGTATAAAACATGCACATGCATGCACGTTTAACAGTGTTGTGTTAGAGATGCCACATTTCTGTAACAATGTTTCCCGGTTGCTTCAGCGACTTCAGGACATACACTGCAAAAATGTTTTTAAATCAGAATTTTTGTCTTGTATTTTAGTAATATCTTCTAAATATCCTTTAAACAAGAAAAATCTACTTGTGAACCAATATTGTACAAGATAAAAAGACTTTCTTTTAGAGAACATATTTTGATTGTCTTTATCTTACCCCAGTTTTTTTCTTGTTTAAAGTGCAAACCTTATTAAATTGTATTGCATTTATGCTTTAAACAAAAACGTTGCCAAAGGGATTAAAAATAGCTTGTACTACACATGACAAAGTTTCTCAAATATGTAAATATAAATATTGTTTTAAGACCATTTAAATATTTTTATTGTAAAACAAGACAAAAATACTGAAAATTCTTTTTCACAGTATAAAATGCCTGAGCACCCAGCAGGCCTCAAGTGCAACATTAAACACTCACAAGATCGTAAGAAACATCACTGTCTATAGGAAAGAACAGTGACAAAAAGGTTTTCAACAAGAAACATATCCAGGTTATGCTATCCACATTTATTTTTAATGCATGCCAATAATTGTTTTGTGCAATTTTAGGAAACACAGTTAATACTTAAATTAGATTAAATTACATTAGATGTGCACAGGAGAAGGCATGTCTGTGTGTTTGTAACATCTCCTGTACACAAAAAGCACTGTTTAACCTCACCCTCTCTTTCAAAGTATCTCGTCTTCCTGGCAAAATAACATCATAAATAAAAAATGATCACAGGGGTTTGGCATTCTGCAATTCGTCCTCTGAATAAAATGGATGTTTTGCTCAGTACGGCTCTATGATGTTTTCCAGCACAACAAATATTTGTTACAGTGGAGCTGAGATGTGACAGACACCTCTGCTTTGAGTTCTCTATATTAACGGACATTCATCCTGTGGGAGAGCCACGCATGTTTATCTCTGTGACTGTACAGCCAGCGTAAACAACACAACACACAGCGTTATACACACAGTTATAAATAAATGATGACAAAAGGCAGCGTTCAGATTTCTCTTTTGACACTGAATAAAACAGAGCATGAGAATGTGGAAAAGAGACATGAGCACATTACAGATGAATGTGTTTTGAAAAAATAACTTGTTTGGATTTCTGTGAAAACATTTAAGTTGTGAAGCAAGTGCTAACTATGTGAAATAAAAAAAACAGAAGACTTTTGAAGTGAATAAACGTGTGAACTGAGCCTCTTAGAAAAATAGGCTAACAGACTTTAATTCAAGAAAATTCTTAAATAACATACAAACTATAGGAGTGTTTGAATACAAACATTTGCAAGGAAACTTATCTAAATATATCACACACCAAGCAAATACACTAATCAAAGTGATTTATACTGTTGTCTATGTAGGAAAATAATGCTAGTGGCACAAATTTCACAATAGACAAAGTACAGCTCACCTCAAAAAAGAGGCAACCTGTCACTGGATTGTGAAAAAAGTCTAAAATTCCTATAATACTATATTTTAAACACATTCAAAAACCCATCTGGACAAATTCTATGCCCAGACAGTAGGAAATTTATCCCTAAAGAATCAATGAATACATATTTTGCTGTGAAAAAAGTAATAGATTTCTGTAAGAGTTTAAAAAGTGAATGTGAGGATTGGTGTGGAACAAAGAAATAAATATAGAACTTCAGCGAACAAAAGGTTTAGCTATGCCCAGTTCTTTTCCTATATCCATTCAGTCACTTCCTTCTTTAACAATATGATAATACAATCTGTGTCACACATGCTAAGCAAAATATCTTTTCTACTCATAGGAAATTGAAGAGGGGCTGCGGCTGAAAAGAGAAACCCAGGGCATTTAACACATTGACAATCTATAGGGAGTTGTCTAGACACAATGTGCAAAAAAAGTATGGCTCTAAGTAGGACAAATCAATGATAGTCTTGCTCACGCTTCCTCTCTATACCTCCAACCCCACAGGCTGAGACGGCTCCTCTCAAAGAACATCAGAATCTACCTAATGGAATGGAAAATTGGGGGAAATGGGGAGTGGGACCCAAGGGGACGTCTCTCCCACTGTATAGTTTTCACATATTTAACACGGGCGCATCTACAACCTCACACGCCAGCGAACACATTAATGCATATCGCCTATTTAAAAAGGTGCCAGAGCCATTTCCGAAAACTAATAAAGCACTTAAAGTCGTGCTATACAGTTGTTGTCGTACCCTGAGGAGAGCCTTTACCTCACCGCATAACAGATTGTTCCCCACGGTGAGCTACAAAGTATCTAAGGCCAAAACACACTTTACCCAAGTGTGTGAATGTGAACGCTTCTGGCTACACAAGATCAATTTCCTGCTCGTTGCGTTTCGAAATGTGACAAGTCTGCAATTCATAAAGAATACTGGAATCAGAAACTGTCTTCTACTAGAAGATTTCTCTTTCAGGTAAAGTATAGGCAGAGTGGAGCAACATCTTAAGAAGAATATTATCTAAGAAGTTGACATGTTTATGGTTTGCTATTTAAATAACATATCTGGATGAATGGAACTGATATAGTAACTCTATTCGCCATTGAATAGTCAAAGGTAGGGTAGGGAATTTCAAAGAGGCTAGCAATAGTAAGCTAGTTTTGAAAGCATAAACTCCACCCACCATACAGAATGTTCTTTAAAGCCACGCCTCTTCAATACATACAAACACGCAGAGGTATACAAACGCATAGTTTGACAGGTAAGTAGGACATCCTATCATTGCATTTGGCCTGAATACAATGATTGGATGAACATTTTATGGTCCTGCATTATCCACAAAAGATTATTCACAAAAATATTTAAGCCACTTAGTGATTGCTATCAGGAAACTTTTAATCAGCATAAAAATATTCCCAGAAAAAAAAACCTACCTACCTTTAAGTTTTTTAGCACCAGAACAAAGCAAATGAACATAATGAATATCATTAACTTGACATTAGTTTTGTAAAACCTTAGCTAAGCTAGCTGGCTTACGTAAAGTACGTTTCTGGCTGAATGCTATAAAAACTGTGTGCGTAAGCTTTGACTAACTTGATTCTCGCTGATGGCCAAACATAGTTGATGAGTATCTGATGTTAATGGGATGTTAAGCTCCATTATGACTAGTAATAGACTTTCCTATCTCTCTCTCTATGCCCAGTGATGTCTGGCTTGGGTTTAAGCTGTGTGCCCTCTTTATTCTCTGCACATTTCCAACCCCTTCTGGCTCAGTGGGTTCCCCATTACTGTGAACTCTATCACATCTCTTACACCGCCTGACCTGCTCTCTAATACATTTTCAATGAAGGCAAAAACAAAAGAATGTGTTGTATCCCAGCAGGGATGATTAGCCAAAATGGCTAATCGAGCAATTACTCTGCAGAGCCAGTCGCTCTGTACAGCGGAGAGAAGCTTTTAGATGTGTTGATATACAGAGAGGTGAGCTGAAGGTAGCCAATGGATTTAATGACGTGGAAAACAAATTCTTGCAAGGTGGTAAAAGTAATTCCGACAGATTGCTTTGAACCGTTATGATGGAAATATAGAAAGAGTGAACGTCTTGGCACGTTTAAAGTGGACTGGAAATAAAGTTTTAGGCTTTCATAAAATGTGTACATTTTTTGTTGCTTTTACTGAGGAATTCAAGATTCTAATGGAACATTCTCAAATCACACTGTGATAACTTGGATTATCAAGTTTAGAGCAAAGCTAAGTTCATGGCAAAACAGAAAAATTGCAAAACAGATTTATGTTCAAAAGATTTTTAAAGCCCACTGTAATTGTGCACCCTGAGGGCATGTGACTGATTATCAGCTCTACAGGTGTGGAAGATGATCACTTGAATCTCTAAATAAAAATCTATGACCAGGGGTTGAATATTAAATGTGATGTTCAAACATGGGCATCACTCATTACCCAGGAGTCACCTTCACATCAGTTACCCCAGCAACTGGTCTATGTCGAGAACAAAAGCCATTCAAACCCTGTTCAGAGGGGACAGAGACAATGTTCTAGACAATTGACCAGATGAAAGAGAGCAGTGGCTTGTGGGATCCCTTGCGACACAGTAAAAATATGAAGTGCCATATCACAGAATGTTCTCGCAGAAAAGACACAAGTCAGATTGCTGAGCTGGAAGAACATCCCCCTCACAGGAGGTAGCTGAGAAAACTACTGCTAATGTGTTAGCAGGGGGTCACATTAAACAGGTTTTGTTGTCTGGTCCACTTCAACAAGTGCGGAAACACATATTGTTAATGTCTGGAAACTCAGCAGATAATTGGAGAGCTGCTTCACTGGAGTTTCAACACATGTACAACACTTGTTATTTGAAGAACTGTCCATCTGTGTAAACTATTTGTTTGCATATTATCAAGCGGGTGTAAATCGAGTTTGTTTACTTCAAAAGGATCTTACAACAGAGTACAATAGAGTACAAAAAGAATACAATAGAACATATCTTAATAACTTTAACAGGATGGGTAACTAATAATAAAAAATTAATAATTTTACAATTTTACGAAAATATTTTTTAATACAAAAAACATGTTCCACAAGATAAAACCGCTGCAGCAGAAAGGCACCTGTAATTACTGTGAGCACAGGTGGCATCTTGTTAGTACCACCTCAAAAGTAAGCATTGCTTTTTATGCTACCCCAAGAGATTTGAGCGGTACCTGGGATAACAAGCATTAGATTGATTCAGAAGCAATTATCCTGTCTGATTAAAGAAACTTGTTTAATGTAATTACTTTGTAGCTAAAAAATTCATTTCATCTTTTGGAAGTGCAGTACGGATCTTGTTTATGTCAGAGACCATTATCTTTAATGAGGTCTGACAATTTAATTTGTGCATGGTGGCAGTCAGGTTCCTGTGCATGGAAATGGCATCTTTACAGGCTTGTTGCCTGTTTCACTGACAACTGACTTCTGACAAATCACTGACCCCCGATTTCTGTCTCATCCCAGCAGTCACACTGCTTGACGGCAGATCTGTGGTCAGTGCATGCTGAACAGAACTGTGAAATGAGCCAACAACACTTAAAACTTAGTTTACAGCTGATCCATTTAGTGCATTACTTTATATTTGTTGTTCTGATGATCTTGTGAAGCCTATAATAACTTGAAAACGAGTGTACCAGAAAGCAACTTTGAATTTAATCTGTGCCTTTCAATATTGCATAACAAATAACTTTTTCATTAATTATTTCACAAATTTTGAAGGATGGATGTTTGTACACTAAATGTAAAAGTCTTTTTTAGACTAAGTGATTGAAGAATAAAGATTACATTTTTAATTTATTCCACCTAAATAAGCAGGCCACAATTTGGGCTTATTTGGGGTATTCCCACCCAAAAGCATAGCCTGACATTAAACAATTTCTTGGTCTGTGCATTATTCAAAAGCATCCTTTCTGTCACGAGCAATTGATCCACATTCCGCGGGGGAGACAGAAACAGATTAGGACCAATATCTGAATGAGCAAATACACATAAATATGACTAAAGTAATTATGACAAACGAATGGAAAAAACAGATTAATTATCCTACGGATCACTGGGGGACGACTCTTATGTTACTTCTGCTTAACTACTGCCTCACTCCACCAAAGCGAAGTCGAACAGACGAACAAACAACGGAGAAATGGATAAACAATAATGTGTACTGAAGCACTGCACCTCTCTGAGGGAGGCTGATGAAATTCATTAGGCTTCCGTGATTATCAAATAAAATCCCTTTGCATTTTGAATTAATGCAATTGTTAATTTAGAAAGCTTTGCAAAGAGAGAGCCCATTATACTTCTGCCCTGTAGGCTGTGTGGTGGCCTGTTATTCAGTAGCCTCCCCATCTGTATGTTATATCTTTCCTCAGGTATACAAATAACTAGACACGCCACTGTAAATGGCAGAATACATCGACCCTGTTGGAGTTTACAGATACACAGTTATTGCATATTTTTACCCTGCTGACTCCACGGCCGCGGTCTTCTCCATAGTTGGTACCCAGGATCTCAAAGTAGATGTTGGGGTTGGTGCCGTTATCATTAAACTCCAGCAGACTGGTCAGACCACTCACTCCACCCTGAAAAAAATACAGTGATTATTAAAAGATTAATAGATTCATTTTCTCAGATGTTTGGCATTTTTTAACAACTAATGAAAGCATCAACTCAATGCATACAACTGATCTCATCAAGGGGCTAAGGTGTGTTTAGAGGACCTCAGTAAAATAAACTACAATTTTATCTAAGTCTGGAGTTTGCAGTTGTAATTGAATGGGACAATATTAAAAATCACTGCGTATAGTATAATAATGGCAAGAAATTAAAATGTTCTGCTGTTGTACCTTTGTTGACTGCACCTAAAACATACAGGGTGTTTTTTGTGTGGTCTGATTTCTGAAGAAATGGTGTATTAAACATTTAGAGGTGTGCCTTGTCATGATCATCATGTTAATATATCTCACTGCCAAAAATGTATTAAATATCTTAATATATACAATATATGATATGCTCCAGCATATCACAGCTCACACAGGTATGAGTTCAGCTCCCCTTCCCCCACTTCCCCCTGTCATTTCCTGTCCTCGTCCTCTATTACTATAAATAAAAAATGACGCAAAAGGCTCTTTTGTCCTCTTCTTTGTTCTCCTCTCTTCATCTCCATCCATCATATGGACTCCAAGAACACTCCAAAAGTACACAGCATCATTTCCAACCTAGACAAAATTCTCCCACCTCTTCTATACGGCGTCCAAAACAGACAAACAGACAGATAATTGTTGTGAATTTCCCTCCACCAAAATCGGTGCTGACAGAAATAATTAGACAGCCAATTATAAAAGCTGATGAGCGCTTTCCAAATGAGTTCACCAACTGCTGCTTTGTAAAGCCAAAGCACACAAACTTCCCCTAATTAAGCCGTAAAGCAATGTTCCAGTGCAAACATTCCCCCTGGAATCGAATACAAGGCCATTATGCAGCTGATGTACAGTAAAATAAGTGTGCAGCACTCCGTACCGTTTCAATATATAAGCCTGCGTTCGGTTCTTAGAAACGAGGTCATTAAAATCCAAGCGCATTCAAAGGCCGCACGAGCCTTCACACTCTGCGTGTTCTCACGGTCACCCGTGTATGAATATACAGCTGTATCTGCTCTAATGTGACAGTCTCATAAGCAGCGGTCTGAGGTGAGAGCAGGATGGGAGGTGATATCTCTACTGAGAGTCAGATACATGTGGATACAGCAGGAACAGTACATCCCTCAAGGGGCAAAGCCGTTCTCCACCGAGCACAGTGTTAAACCAGCACTCAGCCACTAGCCCGGTAACATAGACTGTCATGTCACCCCAGGCAGTGTGTTGTTTCTGTGGCCCTGCTGTATACCGGTCAAAAGAGAGGGAGGAGAGAGTCTTGGAGATGAGGAGATGCTGGCAGGACTCAAACCCACACCACATCCGAAATACATCCTTTATACAAGCACCCAAATGTATTCATAGCATAACTTTCACAACCCTCTCAACAATAGTGATTTTTTACTGCAGGTCTGGTACTTCAGCCAGTACTTCAGATGCAGCCCCACCAAAAATTACACGGTTTATTTGTAGCCATATATTTTTGTGCGTAATGTATTATACTTATTTATCTGAAGTTACTCACAAAAGGAACTTAGGTTTTTAAGATAGATACTAAGTGCAAGAAATAGCTACAATGAAACTACATATCAGAAAACAATGATATGGAAAACAATGGCATATAAACATTTATTTATACTATTTATGACATTCAAAATAATGCTTCCCAGATTATAACAAGGCATCCTTGATATTTTAAGTAAACCTTATCTATGCCATCCAGCTGGATAATCTCCTGGTAACAAGTTCAAACTGGTGAAATTCACAATCAACAATTCAGCAATCAACACATCACAGAAAACCAAATGTTCATGGTTTCCTTTGGTCATTATTGTTGAGCCCTGCAAATACACACATCTTCTTGCTCACAGTTTTCTTACCTTCTTCACAGTATCCAGCATGGATTTGCCACCCTGCCAGGGTTTGGAGCCCTTGCGGATACATGAGAGGCTCGCCATGCTGTGCCACTTCCTGTCCTCCAGCTTCCTGTGGAAGGTGTTGGCCAGCAGCAGCACCGTGTCGTAGATGTAACGGTTGGTGATCTGACAAGACAACAAAAACAGCAAGAAAAATGAAAAAAAAAAAAAAAAAATTGGTGACATGAGCATAGAGAGCCAGAAACACAAGATTAATATTCCCTTACACAACAATGATTTATGCCTGAGTGAGTATATCTGTTATGAAAATATCTTTTTTTATTTCTACTAAAAAAGAACAGGACAGCAGGGGCAGAGAGGGAAGTCACACTTCAGTTGTAAAAAAGCAAATAACTCGAAATTAGAGACACATGAACACAAATCTGTACATCTGTAGGGAGAAATGTTTTCTTTGAATATTGAGACACAAGACTTGTATTTAAACACAAGGGAGTTTCTATTGAATCTCTGTTGCTCTTTTTACTGAAACTTCTGTGCAGTTATTTGCTCTTTAATCCAACAGCAGAGCTTTTATCAAGAAAATCCTTACAAGAAATAAATATTGGTATTAATTTTAAATATATTTATAACAAACATTTGTCTTGCTTCTTCCGCCAACTTGGATTACTTGGATTACATTTTTCAAAGAGCTGTTGCAAGGCATTCTGGGACAGTGTTGCCAACTCAGTGGATTTCCATGATGTCTTTATAAGCATCTAATTAGGTAACTTAGAGCTAACTTAGACTGCATTAAAGACTTACAATCACGTCAGCCAGGCAGTGACAGATGCTCATATTGAACCAGTACTGGTTCATATTGAAGTCAGTATGTTATAATAAACAATTTAAAAGTCACACTTAACACCTGCCATTGGTAACCGTCCACACGCTCGAAATATAGCCAACTGATAACAGTGCACAGACTTCAGCTGCCAGACATAAAACTGCATGTATTATGTCTGACTATCCCTTGTTTCTTCTGGCACATTTTCTCTCTCCTCACTCAGTCCAGACATGGATTGACAGACAGACGTGGCATCAGACCTGTTCTGTGCATGAGGGATGGCAGAGATAGAGATGTTCGTGTGCTCTGAAACCGCGTAGCATCAGCACAGCTAGTTAATTCCGCTCTGATCGATTGTGCAGCTCTGATTTAGCCCGAGTGTTGTCTCCATTTTAATGAGAAAGTAATAAATAGAGTGCAGTGGTCATTAACTTTCTGCGTTGTTTATTAACCCCCGCTTCTCTTGCACACTTGACACTGTATCAAGTGTCTTCAGTACGTGAAATCGTCCCAAATGGTGATGACAAATAGCTAAAAACCTCTAGCATTTGACTTTGGTTTCCATAATTGTCATAATTGTCCTAGCAACGCATTCAGTGAAGTATGCCATTAATATCCGGACGCAGCCTTTAAAATGTTTACAATCGAATGAGGAAGCACAAAGTGAAGGCTATTCTTATAAGGCTATTTATATAAGAGAAGGCTAGTCACACTCAGTTGTGAACAAGCATTCACATGTACGCCCTTACAATTTTTCTTTTAAATGTTACCAGCCAAATGACCAGCCAAAAAAGAAACAAAAAATGAGTTTTAATTTACTTGACATTGGCTTTAGCAAGTTGTTAATATTACACCAGTTCTCCAGGGTTCACCATTCCAATACAGCAAAGAAATACCAGAGCAGCTTGTATTTACAAATTCTGAATCCCACAAAACCTCCCACAGTCTAACTGGTCCTCAGAGACCCGAGAGATGGAAGAACAAAAAGAGAAACCCAGAGAATGAGACTTGACAAGGAATCCTTGACTATCAAGCAATAGTGTTTTTATTTATCAAGCTGTGTCTTCTCCTCATTTGCTGTGTTTTTCATCTTGAAGCGCAAAAACACAAAGTGTTTTCTTATTGATTTGTGTTTAATGTCTTGGACACAAAGAGAAATGGCAAAGTTGGGCTCGGCTACATCTGGCTGAACTTTTGTTTGGGAAGGTCATTTTATGATATGGCATTTGCAGGAGTTGAGACCAATGAAGCAAAGTCCCAGTGCCAAGGGGGTAAACAGACAAAGTCAGGGTTAAATTCAGAGGGGAAAGGATCTGCTGACCAGGGAAATCCATTAAGTCTATTTGAAGTGCAGGAGTTAAGTCAGGCTCTCAAGGGAAGATGACTGATCAGTGGTCCATGAGGAACAGGAGGTCAAAGTGGTTATTCCAAAAGGAGGTTGGAATATCTATTGAGAGAATGAGATATGCTTGGGTGCGGTGTAAAATTGGGCCTCCTCCAGGTTGACTTTCTGACCACTGAGCAGTGTTGAATACTGTCTATATGCATTATTCACAGCTACACAGAGAAAAGCCCGTTCTTGAATATTGCTCTCATACGGTTACTAAAAATACATATTTGCCCATACTGATATACATATACACCCACACCAACTTTAAATGAATTTGGAGAAAGGGTTTTAACAAATTGTTAATATATGTATACTGTGCTATACAGTATTTAACACCATTTCAGTTCTGTAATTGGATTTGTCAAGTGGTGTTCTAAGAATGCTATGTTTGTGACAGCATTGGAAGTTTCCACTGACTCTTGCTCAGGTGAAGTTGTTTAAGTATTCGGTGTTTCTAAACGCACATCACATCTGGCAATTTCTGTTATATGTGTAAATAAATGTGTTGAGTAAATACAGCAGTTGGGTAAACAGTAGAAAACAGGAATAGTACCCATAGGCATATTGCAAAGATCTATGAACACAGTAAAGCAAGGTAACTAATTTTCCCATTGACTGTTTTATGTGTTATAATGAAGTTAGCTCAGAGGCTAATGATTGGCTAATGGTGACAGTAATGGACACAATGAGAACAGGAAAAGAAGGCAGATGATTTATGACCGTATTCACAAATTAATTGATTCCCACCTCTAACTTCTGTGCCTTTGGGTCTTTGGGATCACAGAGGGAGTTGTTGATACGGTGGTTGTTTCTCACACAGCGTTGGCTGGTGTTCTGTGGGAGGAGGAAGGTCTGTCTCACCAGGGTCAGTCGACCAATAGACTTCATCACCAGCTCCTGCACATCCATGTCTGAAATCTCCTGCAGCGACGGGAACACAGTTATTAAAAAAAGAGTGAAGATGCAAAATGAAAGACACGTGCTCTGAGGTCATGCTGCCCCTGGAGTTTTATTTTCCCCCAATGAATAAAATGAAGAAATATACAACCACACAATGCTGGCAAATGGGCTACAGAAATAAAGGGCATCTTGCTGAAAAGAACTTACTGCTGGTTCACACCTAAACGTAATACAACTGAGCAGGAGTCCAAATAACATACAGATTACAACCATGATTTTTCACTTTAAATAACAAATACCCATTTTGATAAAAGAAAGAGAAAAGAAGAAAGGAGAATTTCAATATAAAACAAAATTTTATCTTTTTGTATCTTTTGTGTTCTGTAACTAGTCTTTCACAGAAAGTTTACAGATATTATCATCATTATAAATTATGATTGATCAGAAATTATTCAGTAACAATTGATGCAATTCAAAACTAAATCATAAATTATGACTAAATATTTTATTTCAGACAGGAAAAAATAAAGCATGATGAAATAGCTCTGCATCACATCCAGATAGAAACACAGGCACTTCCAGTGCGGAGAGTTTTATTGATTATAATGGCAGTGATCTAGTTTTGACATGTCGCCACACGCATCTGGTTTAAACCGCTATTGTAAAATTGGACTCGCCCCCTGACAAGTGACTTTTCAGATTTACATGATTACCGTAAATTACATTTTGTATTCAGAACAGTGCATTTCACCTAAAGGTCTTTGCAACATTAAGAACGAGAGAGGATGCATATATTAAATCTGTCCTAAACTTGTCATCAGTATAAGAATAAGGCAACAAATTATAATAAATAACAGTACAATCATTATTAGGTTCCCCAAAAATATATTGTACATTTAAATAATAAATCTGTACTGTATTCACAATGCTACAGAGATTTTTTTTTTAACTACTTGATTATATTTTCATCACATCAAGGTCAAATTCTCCCATCTCTAAAAAAGTCTCTAAAAGGTGTGTCCAAGGAATTTAAATACATAATAAAATAATGCAACAAAACTATTTAAAAATGATCATCATCATAAGTATTTCCATAAACCGTTATTCAGACTGCTACCGAAAGACAGAAAGTCACAACCATGTGTCGACCCGCGTGTCCTTGCAAAGCCTTGGGAGGAATGATTGCTAATTTTAGCCTGAAGCCATCTCTTCCACAGGCGGACAGAATGAAGCGAGCGGGCTGGGAATGATGTGATGAGAACGGACAGGAAACGTCCCTCAGTGAAGGTAGTTTTCAGAGTGGCCAAGCTGTTCCCTCTGACAGCCTTCACTTTTGAGCCGCATTCTCACCTGCGTAGCCGTGATTACTGTCGACTGGTTCTCATGAAGTACGTCAATAAACTTGTGGCATTATTGGCATGCTTGGGAGAAACTCGCTGGGAATGGCGAAGCCGCTAAGCTCTCAATTAAATTACAATTAATGTTGTCTGCAAAGTAAATTACCAAGGTAATTTTAAGGTTTCTGCTTGGAGGAAGCAAAATCTCATACAATGTGTGCTAGAAACACGTCAGTGTTTAGGGCTTCTAATAATTAAACTATGAAGACTGGCGGATGATAAAGGAGGTGACATCATGAGAGGACACATGAGGCCTTAGTGATGTGTAGCCCAACTTTCAAGAACACAGAGGACACTGCGTTTTCCCAGACCTCGGAAAACCAACACTGAGTTATTGTACCCCCAGATGACCAACGCAAAAGGCCCTTGATGCTTAATTAGGAGCACTAAATTAGAATGACACAATTATAAGCCTACAGGGTAATGGCCCAAATTTAGGGTTCACGTTCTGGCAGCTGCTCATTTTTTTCTTCCCTTAAGAGAGCTGTCAAGTAAGTCCAACCATGAGCAATGTGTGTCCATAAAGGGACATCTGAAATCATGTCATATGTCTTTGTGTTTAGTATCTGAAGAAATAAAAGTACCCTCAGATGCACTCAATGTTCCACCTGTCTACACTGGTCATCTCCAGGAAGTTGATAGCAGATGTAGTGAAGGTCTGGAATACTCTTTTAACTGTATAAGATCAGAAAATACTTCT